>VZTV01084928.1:0-19788 GCA_013400875.1 Anhinga rufa | reverse complement strand
CGCCGCCGCGGCCTGCTGCTGCCGCCTCCCGTGGCGGAGCGGCCGGGGCTGGGGGGAGGAGGAGGAGGAGGAGGAGGAAGGGGACAAAACTAATACCATACTGTCACTACGGCCCGGGGTGGGGGGTTGCGGTGGTCTTTGGCGCTCGTCCCGCCCGTCGTCGCGGTCCCTGGCAGCAGCCCAGGTGCGTGCGTGGCTGTGAAAACGGGCTAGCGAGCTTTTGGCTAAATTCACCCTATTCTTGATAGTTTGGGGTTTTTTTCCTTTGGCTCAAGCACGCAGAGGACGGTACGGGTTGCCCCCGTACGTGTTTTGGAGCTCAAATGGTTTCAAGCCCCGTCTTGGCTTAGCAGATTTAACTGAGTTTATTGCCAAACTGCTATACAAGTTAGCTAAACCCTCATTTCACTATTCATAAAACTGAGCATAGGGACATGCTGCGGTTTCTGGCGCCAATATTAATCAAAGAAAGTTTAGATTTGTAGTCATCATCTGACTTGATAGACCACAGGATTTAATTCTTTGACTGTAGTGTTTCAGTGCTCTTTTATTGTCCTTCCAGGGATTAGCTTAAGCTTGAAACATCGTCGCTTTGACTAGGTCACTTCTGCAGGATGCCGCACAAGATCGGTTTTATAGTTGTGAGTTCATCGGGACACGAAGATGGCTTCAGCGCGAAAGAGCTGATGGTTCATGCACCGACAGTGAACGGATGGCGATCGCCCAGGTACTGCGCGTGGCAGGAATGCGCGTAGTTCCGAAGCACTGAGGTTAAAATGAGCGGGAGATGTACCATGTGTGGCCAGAGTAGTTTACAGCATCCCAGACTAAACTGATTATAGAAACAAAAATGTTACTTTAGTCCCACGGAATCCTTATCCTGGGGAAAAAGGCGCCATGGTTACCACCTAAAGGCATTGTATTGCGTTTAAATAAAGTCCTTTAAAAGAAGAAAAGGGAACTATTTTTTTTCTTGTTGGTCGTCTTGGAGTTTGCAGCTGCTTTGGCTTAGTATTAAAAATCCAGTCTTCTCAGCACATCCTCTAGATGTGTAGGGGCACTGTAACATACGCGTGCATGCAGTAAAGTGATGAGAAGGGTGTTTCTACTCTACTCTTTGGTTTCTCTTTACGATATTTGTAATGCCAAATTAAACTATAATAACTTTGAAAAGTTTCATAGTTAAATGTTACTCGAGTTGAAAGTGAAGTCATCTTTAAAAGATGATTCAGAAATTGTGTATGTTTTCAGACACTGTCAGTATCCACAGGAAATCGTTCTGCAGTTGGTGGAGAGATGTCGAATACGAAAACTGCAGTTGCTTGCTCACCAGTACATGATTTCAAGCAAAATTGAGTTCTACATCAGTGAAAGCTTGCCTGAATACTTTGCTCCTTATCAGTCAGAGAGGTTTCACAGACTAGGGTGAGTCAAAAAGCTCTAAATGGTTTTATTACCTTAATCAGAAAGGCCTCAGGAGGAAATGACATTCATTATGCTTTGCCTGCAACATTGATACGCTGTGCTGCAAGCAGTAAAGAACTTCTGTACTTGCTTAGATCTGTAACACAGCTGAAGACGTAGGTGTAAGAGGCGTGATGCAGATGAACGCTCTTGTCAGATGACAGCACACATTGTTTCCGTTATGAGGGAGTTTTAAACCTTATCCAAGTACTAATGTGAGGAGCAAAAATACAGCTGTGTACTTGTACGTTTCCCCTGCTCACTGGTTATATTTTCCTTCTCAGCTACGTCCCTCTCTCGGACAACGAAAAGACTGATTTCAAAGCACGAGAGTTAAAATCTGTGTATATGGATGCGGTTGGCCAGTACCTGAAGCTGATTTTCCATAAAAATTATGTCAATAAATACAACTTATACAGCCAGGTAAGTTGAGTCAAGAGTCCTTACCTGGTAAACTAGGCGAAGTTTCGGTAGTACAGAACAGGCATGGAAGTCTGCTCCCTTGATTTGCAGAAGCTAAAAATATTGGTTGAAAGCTCCTGGGTTTATTTTCGGTTTCTTTTCAAACAGAAAATGCAAACGGGAGGTTATAAGTGACTTGGAATCATGACCAAGTGCGTGCAACTTACCCAGAACAAACGAGTCAAGTGCACGTTTCATTACTGCCTTTCGTTCTGAGTTTTAGACTGCACAGCAGGCTCTGTGCTGAAGACAGTGCTTCCTCTGAGAACAGCTTTGCAGTCGCTATAGGATCTGGTGTGGCATTAAGTGGAGGTCGTGTACAGTCCTCCTGATACAGAAAAAGCAAATATCTGCCTCAGTTCTGTAGCGACTCTTTTCACTTCCATCCCAGGCCAGGAAAGGGAACAGTGGATGACTGTGCAATGTGGTCTGTAGATTTGGTAATAAATTTTTAATAAAGCATGAAGTACATTTAGCACTTAGCGCCTTTCTTTGCTTCCATGCCACCCTGGAGACCATAGGTCCTATTTTTTTCTTTAAATATAATTTTTGTTCCAATTTTTTTTGTTTCAGTTTTCATAAGATATGGAAAAAGTCATGACCTTATGCATTTACATTTTCTTTAAATCCATCCCAGGTTGCCCTAGTAGCTATAAACATTATCGGAGATCCAGCAGACTACAGTAATGACAGCAATAATACTGTAAGTGCAAAGCGTCCCTGTCTTTTTACTGTTGCTGTACTTGTTCAGTTACAGGGTTCTTGGGGTAATGGAATGCATCTTTTTTTCTGCTCGTTTCGTGCTGTAGAGGAGCTGCCATGTATTGATTTTTAAAAATTTTTTTATGTTGTCTTGAAGCAAGAAAGCTCTCAAAAATTGAGCCTAGTTTGTTGATACAAAAAATAAAACATAATCAGTTGGAACACTTGCACTTTCAGCCTCTCTAAATTCTCTTGTTACAATATGCCCTGAAACATAAGTATTGGCTTGCGTTGACTGTGGGAAGTCAGAATTTCTGTCCTGAGCACATGCTTGATGTTGATGAATGTGCACTAAGACTTTTTTTTTTCTTCCTCTACAAAGCCTTCCAGAGAGAAGCTGATAGACCACTACTTAGGAATTAAATCAGATGATCCCGCCTTAGATGGAACTTACCTCGGGTAAGGATGTTCTTTTGCATATACCCTGGCAAAACGTTGGCTCAGTCTAAAGTAGTTCTTGGCCTCTATATTTTATTAGTTCCCTGCTAGTGAAAAGAGAAGACGTACGCTCAGCCTGGTCTATTTTGGATTAGCTGAAAGTTTATTTTATTCATTTTCTATCTTCAGGAAACCTGACTCCATTTCACCTCTGGATGATTTGGCTTTTGACATGTACCAGGATCCAGAAGTTGCTCAGATAATACGTAGACTGGATGAGAAGAAGCGCGAAGCTGTCCATCGTGAACGCTACGATTATGCCAAGAAACTCAAACAAGCTATTGCGGACTTGCAAAAGGTATTGTTGAAAGACTGTCTATCTCTTAAGTCAAACAGTGTTCCAGTGGTCCGTCATGGACTCTAGTATTCGTTGGAATTGTGATAGCTTCCAATGTATTTTCAAAATAGTAATTATAAAATCAGATAGCTTGATTTAATAACCTGGCTGGAAATACTGAAACACATACATATGTTCAGTAATGTGCTTCCAAGCTAGCTTGTTATACCATCTTCTAGGTAGGAGAACGACTTGGACGGTACGAGGTAGAGAAGCGCTATGCTGTAGAGAAAGAGGATTATGATCTTGCTAAAAAGAAGAAGCAGCAAATGGAAGCGTACCGCCTGAAGGTGTATCAGCAACTAGAGCTCCACAACCTTCTGGATGCAGAGCTGATGGTGGGTACCGTTATTCCTAATTCAGGAACTGTTCTCATGTGGGGGTTGTAAATAGAAATGGCAGAGCAACCAAAGTAAATTCAGGGAATAAGAGCTGTTACACAGGTATTTTATGACGATTACATATGGACTTTAAGTTTTATATTTGGATTGTGGATTTCCCTAACCAAAGGCTGGCATGTGCCATTTTATCAACATGCTTAGCTCTCCATAAATTACGTTACTCTAAACTCTTACGGTCTCAAGCAAATGACATTAGAATTCTAAACAATTTGCATAATTTCAGGGCTACCCAATGCAGATTCATAAGGTACTTTCTCATGTTTTGAAGGGGTATAACAGGCTTATGCTGGCATCATGGCTACCCATACAGGATTAATGTAATAAAATAAGGTTTTGTATTGTTCTCAGAACGGGAAGCTTTATAACCTCTCCACACACACACCCACACAGAATTATTTTCCGATTTCTTTGTAAAGCTGCATCCAGTGGAAATGATTACACTGTGAGTGAGGTCTGATATTCACTTGAAAGCAGCAGGATCCGTTGACTGTCAGAGTTGGAACTGTATTAACTCTGATTTTAGTACATTGTTAGCCTTGCTTTACAAAATCCCCTTCTCTTTCTCAGATTCGAAAACCACCTGACTTGCCTTTGGAGCCTACGATTTATACTGACAATCCTCAGCGCACAAAAGCTACAAATTCACCTCCTTGTGAGCGCACAGAACCACAAAAAGGAGGGTCATGGAAAGCAGAGCCTTTGCTGGAAGAGAAGTCAGCAGATCCCACTTCTACTGAGCTCGTTGTTCCCCATCAGTCCCCTTCTCCTGAAACTCATCCCACAACCTCCAGGGAAGCGTTTTCTAAAGAAAATGTGAGTACTGTACCTCTGTTACTGCAGAAATCTAGCACAGCAACCTGCTGTGAGGTGTGCTGCTGGACCTTATACTAACAGACAAAGATGGTCTAGTTGAGGCTGTGAGGGTTGGGGGTAGCCTTGGCTGCAGTGACCATGAGATAGTGGAGTTCAGGATCCTGCATGGTAGAATTTACAATTTCCAAATAGATGGATGGAAGCAAATAGACGTCGGATGACTAACCAGGGGTCACACGGCCAATATAGTGGAAACTGAATTCTTCTTGCTCCATTGATGGCTTAATAAGTCTCCTTCTTGGAGATCATGTTGGATGACTCTACAGCAGCAAGGGAATTCGCTGGAATGTGCTTGTAGGGTAAGAGTCTTGGTGTCACGTCTAAAGATAGGAAGAAAATCATAGTATCTGGTTATCTTGATCTTTAGGTTTTGCTGCTCCAGCTTTTGGCAAAGCTAAGGAAGATATGCGTTGACTCTAGTAGCAGTAGTATTCTCTCTTAACAGGGTGTTGGCATAAAATAATTTAACAAATAAAGCTTCCTAACTTGCTGGTTTGCTATCAACAGGTGATTTCTTCTGTAGATGGGTGTGCTTCCACAGAAGGCATTTTGGGGGTGTCTTACTGTATTCTATAGACAAGAAGTAAGTTTTATTCACAAGCACTGATTCCATTTCTTCATGACGTTATTATGGGAACCTCAACATCTGTGCTTAATTGTAACGTGATACTGCTTTGACACAGAAAAAAATTCATTGAGGTGAATCCATTTAGTGATGAAACAACTTGGTATTTAAGTCATTTCTAGAACAGCAAATTTTACCTTCTCCATTAGGTTGAATTTTTACCTTATGATGAGAGACCTCTTCCAGCCATCTGTAAACAGTCTGATGAAGGAATTGCGTACCTTGAGCCGGGGATGACTGAAGAGGGTATCACTGATACTCCAAGTGGCATTATTGGGGAACCAGAACCGTTATCTGAGAAGGCACTGAGGGAGGCCAGCCCTGCTATTGAAGTTTTTGGAGAAGCTTTGGTAAAGAACAACAAAATAAACACCTAGATTATTGTGATCTTTGAACTGATTTGATATACGCTCTGTCAGCAAAGACATTTTTATGTGTTCGGAGCTGTTGCTTGAAAATCTGAGATTAAAATTTGACCTTGGATATATGGGTGCCTGCTTTCAACTTTTATATGATGCTGTAGCTTTTATGTTTGATTGCTTACAGAGCTATTAAGCAGATAGTCTCCAGTAGACTGCTTTAGGGTACAGACCCTACCAGAATACCCATAACTTGCCACTGCCTTTTGTAGGGAGATAAACCATTGCTGTGCCTGAAACAGTTGCTTGAGCCTGACCTGTTATCCATTTTACTCATTGTTTCTCAAAAATGTGCTTTTAATAAAAGCCAGATTCCTGTAGGAAACACATAGGGATTGATGTCATGCCTAAGTCTGTATGCTCTTTTGAGGCTGTTTCTGTATATAAATGTTGAATAAATATTGAAATCTCAGTTTTGACCTTCTAAGAGAGAAACTTGTTTTGTGTTCAGGTTTCAGGAGCGTATTCCAAAACTTGGTCGTATCGAGAAGATGCGTTACTGGCTGTGTATAAGAAGCTGATGGAAACGTCAGTAAACACTCCGAAGGATGATTTAAAGAACATGCTGAGGGCTGCTGTTTTCCTTGTAAGGAGAGCCATCAAAGACATAGTGTCTTCAGTAAGTTGTAATGTTTGAGAAGAAATGCTCCAGGAAAGAGCTAACAGCAAAAATTGTAGAACCGTGTGGTCAACACACTTTAAATAATGTACACTAGTAGTTTATAAAACTACTTTTGAGTAAGTAAAAAAAAAAAAACCAAACCCAAAAGCCAAACCAAACCAAAAGCCAAACCAAACCAAAACCAACTGAAATGTCAGCTTTTACTTAGGATGAAGGACTGCCCTGGGCTGAGTAATGGGCTTGAGAAGCAACTGCTGATGCAGTAAATGTATGGTGTGGTTGAGCCTTTGGTTTTGAGCCTTTGGGGGTTTTGGTTTGGGGTTTTTTTTGTAAAGTTGAAGTACAGCAATGAAGTTTTAGTTTCCAACTTGAGAGACTACAGTTAGCCTAAGACGACTTAGGCTTCAAATAAGCCTTAAACATAAAGAAAAGAAAAATCAAGAGCTGTGTTACTCTTTATAAAATAAATTCTGAAGCCTTTCACCTAAGTGCTAGCAACACGTTTTATGGAAGAGAGATATCTGAAGTAGCTTCCATTAAGAGTGTTACCGTAATTCTAGCTTGCTGTTGCTGCTCTTCTAGAGCCACAGAAAAGATTTTACAATATTGTCTGAAAAGAGGAATGTGTGGTATTTTTGTTCAGTGTTTCCTATTTCGTTTTAACTTAGGTTTTTCAAGCTTCCCTGAAACTTTTAAAAATGATCATTACCCAATATATACCAAAACATAAACTAGGAAAACTAGAAACATCTCATTGTGTGGAAAAAACGCTTCCAAACTTGCTCTCTAGAACAGGAGACTCTTCATCCCGTCTTCGCCTCATGGCTTCTAACTTTATTGAGGTAGGTGTTTATCTTCAATTTATGGTTTGATTTGCATTAAGAATGTCACAGAGCTTACAGGTGGATAACATCGAATCAGACCTGACATTAAGCCCAGAGCTGCTGTGAAGGATTAACCTTTAACGGAAGGCAAGTGGTAGCACCAACTCAGTATTTTTGCAGTGTGTTTTCTAGCCATGTGTTGCCACCTTTGTTGTGGGGGACAGCGTGGGGAGACAGCGCTGCTGCAAATGCAAGAAGGGTGTAACTCTTCCATTCTTCTTAGTTGCAAGTGATCTACGGAGATGAGAGCAAGAAGGTACAATGTACTCCTCAGACTGTGCTGCAATTTGATTGCGTTTTTGACAGTCAAGTTTTGAAAGCTGACTTAGCAAAAGCATGAAAAAGATGCCCATTTTAAAAGACACAGTCTGTTCCTTCCTCAGTGTTAGCAAAGAGCAGCTGTGAATAGCTGCGAGAGGATTACAGGCAGTAATCCAGTAGAATTTAGAAGAAAGAACAGTAGTTCATGTGAAAATGTGTTAATTCAGCCCAAGGACTGGAGTGGGGTGAGTCGCTGGCTCTGGGTTACTTATCCTTGCCTGCAAGGCAGAGGAGGAAAAGAGTTTTCTTTTGCTGGAGAGGTAACTAAAATTTTAACAGCGTTACTGTGTGAAGTGGCCTGGTGTGGCCCTGGAACCCCAAGGAGACAGGTTACTTGGCTTGTTTATAATAGATTTTGTAATTGAATGAGAAAGGAAATGAGACAATGGTTACAAATGCATTTTTGTAGGCAGGACACGCCTGGAGAGAGGGAAAACGTGTTTCTTTTGTATCGCTGCTAATAAGTGATACACTGCCTGAATAAGCAGTTCTCTAGGGAAGATGGCACGTAGTCTGGAATTGGATTGTTCAGAACAGACCAGCCAACCCAGCGATGACTGCATCGGGCCCTCAGGAGGAGGGGCTGCAGGACAGCATCATCTGCTTGAGGGTCTGCCAGCCGACAGCAACTGGGAGGAGGGGTGCTGTGGGTTATGAAACATTCTGCTTCCAGCAAAGAAATACGCATTGAACTTTGAACAACAGCAGAACCTAGCAAAAAACCCTCAAGGTTCTTTGCAAAATAGAATGAGAAATTATAAGATGGCATAAGTCTTCCGAAGCAGCCTTGAAATTCATCTTGATGAAACGTCAAGACTTTGTATCCTTTGTGACACTTTTCATCTACCTCCTCCTCAGAGAGTTCAGTGTGAGATGGAGTTTTTGATGTTTTTCTTAGTCCAGTCCTATAACTCATCTGAGCACGTCTAAGATTTTATTGATTTCTCAGTGGCTTTCTGATGCCAAAAGCAAGAGCAAACATCTGTATAATCTTCTCTTTAAAGCCTTTGCAAGCAATTTCTGACCACTAAAGTAACAAATAAGCAGCTACTTCTTATGGAAGGCTTATTTCATTTTACTTCACTTGTTATAAGTAACTTAGAATAACCCTGCTTTGCAAAGACAGTTCCTTTTCCTCATTTAGCATTCCTGCGTGCACACTGACTCTCTGTACATTTATAGGAAATGGCACTGTGTAGTGAAGTTAAACCTCTTCAGATTGTTCCAGTTCATTTGGTTCAACCATTAAAACCAAACTCCCCAACACATCTGGCAATGAGTCAAGTGGAATTAGTGGAATGCCTCTTGAAAAACATGGGAACTGAAAACTCTGGGTTTACCATCAGCAACGTCATGAAGGTAGGAGTCTGAGTTTACAGCACGTGAAGCTCTTTTCTGTTGCTGTTTTATTAGGGCTTATCTATCTGTTTTGGAGTGCTTGGTGAATTACTAAAGAGAATTTATGAGCCTCTTGGAGGTGACAACGCACAACCTTGTGAGGAAGCAAGATGCCAATACAGAAAAAAAAGAATCACTGGGTCAAAAAGTGGAAAAACCTGTCTGTATGAAGATTTCTCCCACTGCAGTGAAATAATTGTCTTAGATGAATAAACAAGTCCTTAAAAAACGTGGAGAAAGAGAGGCAATTTTTTTTTTCTTTTCAGTTTGCAACAGGAGCTTTGGAACACAGAGTTTATGAAGTTCGTGATGTAGCGTTGCGGATTATCTTTGATATGTACAGGAAGCACAAGGCTGCTATACTGGAATATCTTCCTCCAGATGATGCGAGCATTCGCAAGACTGTTCTCTATAAAACACTCTTTGATGGATTTACTAAAATAGATGGCAAACTTTCTGAAGCTGAAACTAGGGTACGTGGTAAGATTGCAGAATGTACGTAGCTACTTTAAACATTGCGTTCAACTGAGCGATATACTGATTTCATAGCTATATTAGACGTTGAATGGCACACATAGCAGAGTATCTTAAGATGTGTTGTTAACATTACTTAGTGTAGCTGGTGTTCAGTTTATTACATATACTCTTGTGAATAAAGCCTCCAGAGAATACAGAGATGGTACTTCTGAAATCATACGCAATCATTTTGGAAAACACACATCCCCTGTTTAATGCCGGGGGCCTTGGAGTCGGTAAGCACAGAGGAAATGCTGTGTGTTTCTTTCAGGTTAGCACAGAGGAGCTGGGGGAGGGAGGTCGTACAAACCAATCATTTGCCGAGCAGGATACTTCTTGTACTGCATTGACCATTTGTGCTATGCTGATGTGTTCTGCAATCCCTTCTGTATGACAGATGGTTCCAAAACTTTTGTAATTGAAAGACTGTTTCTTGACAGGCACAGAGAAAGGCAGCAAGAGAAGAAGCAGAGAAACAGAAGAAGGAAGAAATAAAAGTTCTGCAAGGCCAGCTGGCAGCTCTAACGGAGATAAAAGCAGAAGTTCAAGCTGGAAAGGTTGGGTGTTTTGGGTTTGTTTTTTATTTTTTTTTAGTCCTTTTTTTCCTCAGGTATCACAGGCATAGATAACTAACATCACTGTTGTCTCATTAACTAAAAAAAAAAGACTCCATGACATACAGTAACTCACTTTCATTCTTAGCAGTCCAGCTTAAAATTTGGGGGGTTATTTTTCCTAACGTAGTATAAAATTTGGATTCTTTTTTATAACAACTTTGTGTATCATATGGTATATTTGAGAGTGTTTCTACAAGTCTAAGTGTTTCTGTGTCTGCTAGAGTATGGGAATTGTACTGAGGGTGTCAAGGCCCTCCAGAAGCATGCTGTACTGCACTTCCATGAAGTTTTATATATGAACCTTAGAAAGGTAGTCAGCTACCCCCATGCCAGGACTGCTGGCCATCCTCAGAAGAGTGCTACCTCAATACCTGAGAAATTTGCTGTAGAGGCACGAATGTTGTGATGCATTGGCTCTGCTTCTAAGCTTTCAGTTCCAGAGAAAAATCAGGATGTAATCTGTTCTTTTTCTCCCTGAAAAGCATCACTGTCCTTAAGGAGATTTCTGACTTAAATTTCTTTGTTCACTAGGAGAAAGAGTCTGATTTTCAGAAGCCAAAATATCAAGGTAGGTAGTTTCATATAGTATTAAGAAATACAGACATACTCAAGATGTCTTTGAAACACTGTAGATGCTTAATGGATTATTGAATTATCTCAGTTAAAGACATGCCAGAGTGCTTCAGATTGGCTGAGTCTCAATCTGCCATAGACGTAACCATTACATTCACGAAAGAAAATTTACCATAAGATAACAGGTTAATTTCCAATAAGAATTGGGTACATCTTGGCTTGAAACCACTTCACATTTCTCCCCAACCTGAGGCAGGTCATCTCCTACATGTAAAAATAATCACTAAAATATTTTACTGCTGTAGATCACTAAAGCATTAGTTTCCCAACTGCCTGCAGGTGTGTCGTCTTTCAGTGCTTGTTTACCAGTGTGGCGAGGGTGTGCTCTGTTAGGCTTCTTTTGCTGTTAAGATCCAGAGAAGCAGTATTTCTAGGCCTGCACAAAAACTAATTAAAATATGATCTTGGTTTTAATAGTTCTCTTCTTACAGGTTACAAGGTAAACGAAAGCCCACAGCCTGCAGCAGCAGAGATTCCAGATGATCATTCTTCTGTTGCAAATTACTTGGATAAGTAAGTTAGACGAGCAGCTTCTAATCACCTTAAGCACTTAGTATAACCTGCAAGTTAATAAAGTTAATGTTTTTTCCAGGATATCAAGGCTAATACCTTCAGCATTTAAACAATGAAAAAGAAAATCTCTTCTAACAGATCCAGAATTATCACCAGGCAATCCTAGATGTTGATTTTTTAAGTTCTTGGATAGTGTGACCTTGAACTTGTTTTCTGAGTAGTTGCTTGTGGGGTAAGAAATTGCCACAGTTTAATGTTCAGCTGCCAGTATAAAATAAGGCAAAGATATACTGTAGTTTTCAGGTGTATTGTAGGAGAGGTCATAGGGAAAGCATCTGAAAATTCTGGAGCCATGAAAGCCACTTCCAGTGAGCTGTTCTCAGCGCTTCTGTGGAATTCTGTCTTTCTATATGAACAAATGCTTTACAGTTGTATTTACCATAGATTATATACTAGTACCTGTTCATGCCCTATCTAAGGTCAGCACTGAATAGGGAAAATAAGGTGTACCAAGATGTTAGCTATTTTTCAGAACAGTTTCTAACAGAAGAAACAGGGTTCATCCATTTCGCTCTGTGACGTTAGTGACATTTGTATTTTTTTTTTCCTAGCTTATGTATTTTTTGTGGTGAAAGGGACGAATCCTTCACGGAGGAAGGGTTGGATCTCCATTACTGGAAACACTGTCCTATGTTAACCAGATGTGAGCACTGCAAACAGGTTAGGCATAGACTTTCTAGAGCTACCACAAGACATTAACTGTTGTTATTCTGGTTTTAAGGTGCTAGAAGATATTTAATGCTAAGGTAGATGAATTCTGAATGCAACTGTGTGATCTTGGGTAGTGCTTTTCAAAAAGAGCAGCATTGTAAACTGTATTAATAACTGGACTAAAATATCGTTTTCCCTTTGTCATTCTGGAAAGTGAGATTTAACTTCCAAAAATCACATAAGCAGTTTTTTTAATACTGTCTTTATTTGCTCATTACAGTACAAATCTTCTTGGGTGCCTCTTGCTTTGCTGCAGGTGGTGGAAATAGCAAGCCTGACAGAGCACTTGTTGACGGACTGTGATAAAAAGGACAGCTTTGGGAAATGCCAACGATGCAGTGAGGCCCTCCCAAAAGATGAGTTGCCCAAACATACTAAGAGCAAGACTTGCAATCGTGAGTAGTTTCGAACAGGAAGGTTGAACTTCAAAGGCCAAGACAGTCAGACTTTCAAACACTGTGCATCTTTGGCACATCAGAACACTTCTATTTAGGTACTGCACTGTGGATTTAGAAATATAAGTAAATCCTCAGGAGGGAACGCTTTTGGGATAAATGCCTGCGTTTCTTAGTGCTTGAAATGGTTTGCTCCTATGAAGGTATTTGGGATGGATGAGTGAGGAGAACGGAAAGCCTCTACCACATCCTTGTGGATTAAGACCTATCATTCCTTTTGATCTCGTTTCGATGTAGATGATTAAACACGGGACTTCTTTGAGAGCAGTTAATGATAATAGGGGAGGAGCTGGTTTAGCCATGGGGTAGTTTTACGCTCTTTGTTGTGCAAACTCTCCTCTTATATTTGAAATTACCCTGTCTTTGCAATTCTTACATTATTTTTCTAAACATTTCAGCTGCCAAACCAGAAAATGTGGCAAACCATTGCCCGTTGTGCCATGACAACTTTTCCCCCGGAGAGGAGGTGAGACTGCCTTCCAGATTGGTCTGATGTGATGTCACTGGGACTGAATTCCTGTCCTCTTCCAACACTGGCTTATACCCAACAACTTAAGAACTTGCCTGGATTATTGCTGGGGTCTATAATGGCTACCTCACACTCTGGGGACCATATGTGAACCTGGGTCTTCTAACCTTAAAGGTGTATATAGGAGCCACAGGGCTACAGGCTCTTCAGCATCGGTCTTTCTCCTCCTGCATAGGCAGCTATGCACCTTACAGCTTTCTAAATGCCCAACTACTACCAGCTTCTGCGAGTTTGCTTGTCAGCCAGGGTTCCGAGTGGCATTATGCAGCTTAAAATACTGCAGCAAGACTGAGCACATCCAACAGGGCATCCAGGATTAAGATGTCGTTGACTTGGGTGTAAGAAAAAATTGACGTAAAGGAAGTAACTGCAATAATTGTCAAGAGAGTTGCAATGGCCTCTCTCTAATGTCTACAGGCTGGTCCCTGTAACTGCCTAATGCTATGGGATCTCTGACATGCCAGCTCCAAACGTGCTTTCAGCAATTGAAAACATGTATTGGTATTTTCTAAAAAGCAATTTGCTCAGAGAATGCTTAACATACCTGTTTGTCTTTTATATGAATCATCTAACACCACATTATGATCGTATTTAGGTAGTTTGTGTATGATTTAATTTTCAGAGAAAGACTATCGAGGAGGCAGCTGACAGCTCTACTGAGTATTAGATAGTTAAATGTCAATGGCTGATACGTAACCTCTGTCATTTCCTTCCTTTCAATGGGATCGTTGAGTACTGCTTCTGTTTTCAAAACCAACTTTTTTTCCAAATCCTTTTTGCTTTGCCCAGTGTGAGGAGCCCAGAAAATACTGTAACCAAATCTCAAGTGTTTGTTGAGAAGTGTATGCGATGTTTGGATTTTTTTTCTCCCCCTTATTCTTGTAAGTAAGAGGCTTCACGTAGCCTCTAGTTTGAAGAGGCTGTCATGTTTTCTTGTAATAGCAGCTCCTCCTCCTTCAGGCTGCTGAATGCTTTGGCTGTTATCGTAACCTTGTAGTTACGCCTGCACTTTTTCAGTTTAAAATACATGTAGATGAAAAGATTTTCCATGTTATTTGTACATTGCCTTTTCCTGATTTGAACTCAGTTGATAAGTAAGAAAATTTTAAAAAGAAAACAAATGTCACTCGCTTTCAATTTCTAGGATCTGGCTGGGGTTTTTATTGCGATGTACCTTTTAAGTTATATTAAAAAAAAAGTTCTATTAATTTCTTTTTCACTTGGTAAGTCATAAGGTGCTCCTGCTTTTACGAGTGAGCAGAGTAAAATGTTATTGCCATAAAACCTGCATACAACTCTCATTTTCCCCATGTTTTAAAATGTATATGTGCATACATAGTGACTACATAAAAGATTGGCTAATTTTGCTAGTATTGTAATATCACTTCTTTTTAATTGGCTTTAGGCCTGGAAATCTCACCTAATGGGCAAAGACGGCTGTAAAATGAATCACCGGAGGTTATCCACAATAAATAAAACTCTCCTGGTGCAGCCTGGTAAGATATTATTTTATTATAATAATGATTATGCTTTTTACTATGTTGCCGTTACTTAAGAAAAGTATTTTGTCCTGGAGAGCAAGGTGGCTCTTAATTACTTGTTCAGCACGTTCTTTGCGTTGGTGTAACCTAACTGATATTTCTTATCCTGGTGTAGGCTACAGGGTACTTGGGGAGCAAATTCCCCAAATCATTCCGGTACAATCATCTCAGTGAGCTCAGCTGGCTGGGGAAACTGGCGGATTTGATGATTTCATCAGTTCAGGGGTTTTTCTGCATAGTAGAATGATGTGAATAGAACGATCAGCGGTGGTACCAAACAGTTAACATTCTGGAAAGCTCCTGAATGCTGACACAGAGAACTGAGAGCCTGATTTAGCTTTTAATGTCCAATCAGAGGCTGCTAATCTAATTACAAGATGAATTGAATAGTTAGTGCTGTGTACTGCTTTTCCTTTTCAGTTCAGGCCCAGGAGCTAGGCAGAATTTATGATTGTGCATCTTCTTCACCAACAAAGAGAAATCGATGCTGATGTCAGGTGGTTTGGGTTGTTTTTAACAGTCATCTTTATTTATGAACCAGTGCAAAATCCTTTTATTTCCTGAACACAGAAGTTAAACAAACAAGCTTTTTTCACTGCCTGCAGCACCAAAACTCTTTTGGCCAGTACCATCCAAAGCTTTTCGTCCTTCAGACTTTTTTCAGAGTTCTTTATTCCGCTCACGTTCAGGTTGTTGCTAGGGTTAACCTCCTCTGTCTGATACTTGCTTTGCTCATATCTGCGTTTCACAACTACTCCAAGTTCCTAGAGAGAACTGTTGAATTGTCTCTTTCAGCTGTCATAAGTGAATGTGGTTAAACTCGACAGTTTCCAGTCTTGACCTGGACCTACAATCATGTCTGTCTGTCTGTCTTCAGCTTTGCTGTTTCTACTTGCTAATAAGAATGCTAGTTAGTTTGCCGCTGCTTAGAATTTGGAAACATAGAAGGAACTTAAATCCTGCCTGGATACAGCTAAAGCTCCAGAGCAGTTTCCTAGAAATAGGAAAGGAACCCTGACCTCTTAGTCCTATTGCTCCTGGAATGAGGCGCACCTCGGACTGGATGCCTGCCAGCTTTTAGTTGCTGGTATTGGTCATTCAGACCTAATACATCTTGAGAAACAAAATGGGAGATATCATGCAGGACTGGGACTAGATGTGCTTGCAATAACGATCTGTGTTTTCTCTTCACAGGCAAAATAGGTGGCCAGTATTTAAGGAAACCAGGTCCTTCAGGAACAAAAGCTCGACCTCCCTCTATAGGAAGCAAGATCCCAACCCCAAGAGGGGGCCCAAATAAAAGCACTGGCAAAACATACTCAAAGCGATGACAGGACAAGTATTTTTTCCTTTGTCTTAATCTCCAGGCATACGGTTGTTAATAGTTATTTAAAAATTGTGGGCAACTCATATCATTATCTCTGACTACATGGGGCTGTTTGTCAGCCTTGAGCAGTACTGGCCTAGTCCGGTAGCTGCAGTACCTGACTTCTGTGTTTGCTGTCTGCGCAGCACTGTGGTTTTCTCCTAGAAATGCTCGCATATGTTCTGGGACAGATCCAGCCTGCCTCGTTCCCTGTGTGGCACAAGGAAGGCCACGCACTGGTCTTTGACTCGTTTCTCATATTACTAAAACTCCCAGAGTATGGAGCTAACATGGCCGTGCTGTGCAGCTGCTCTCACAGTCAGCACAGAAGCTGTGCCCTGCTTAGTGGATTACTCTGGGGCTGTGGTTCTAACAGTCTGGTTTTGAGATCCAGTAAGGAATTTTCTTAAGTTCCAAAAGCCAGAGTCATTTATGTTTTGGCTTTCTTTTGGGGAAGAGCAAGAAACCTCCCAAGCAGAAGTTGTACTCGACTTTCAGGACAGAGCTGAAAAGTATTTGCTCTTTTGATTGGAGTGTGACACTTGTTTGCGATTATATATTCTGAAAGCTTGGGAAGCAATACCTGTATTAGCTGACTTCACCACCTGACCACTTCAATGTAATAACTGCAGAATATATTGCTAATAGTTTTCTGCCAAAATTGACTTTATAACGTGCTGAAAGTAATAACGTCAATAATTTTTGTTTGCTTTGCCATCAGACACTTGGGTAGGCAAATAGGTTGCAAGTGAAACTGCATAGTGGTTGGCTGGGAGACAGGCCGCCTGCGTGTATTTGTGCATCACATCAGTGTGTTTACAGAGAATTCCTAATAATTAAACCTGAGGAAACACCACTGAAAATACGGATATGCAATGAGCAAAATAGGCTTGTTGCAGTCGCACAGGCTCCTTTGATGTTGTGATGCCGATGTTGGTAGCTCAGCAATACCATCGTTCGTCTGCTATGATGTGCAGCTGGCATAAGATGAACTGAAAAATGCATGCACGTTAGAAGGAAATACACGTCAGACGACACGCAACGTGTGTCTCAGTTATCTGAAAGACTGTATGATGCTGTACGGGTAAACTCTTGAACCAATGAATGGGAAAGTAACAGTTCCATAAAGCAAAATCCTTCCTCACGTGTTTGGTAGAAGGAAGAAAAAAGAGAAAGGAGAAATTGCAATGTAGTCGAGGAAAGCTGTGGGGTTTGGTTTTTTGCACTGCAAACGTGTGGATTTATTCGCTTCAGTTAGGGCATGTTTGCAAGTAGGGCCAAGAATTGGAAAGCGCTTTCAGTTGTGCACTCCTCGAGTACAATGAGGTAAATCAAAGAATCGTGCCGTTCTTCGGTGATTAGTTTAGCCACTGTGCCAGGGTCTAGTGTTTTTTGACAGTAAGAAAGACACTATTAACATCTTTGCAACAGCTGCCTTTTTCCTCCCTGTCTTTGTCGTGATAAATTTTGTCAGCTAAAACGCGGCAAACTTACAGCCACTGTGAAAGCTTACAAGCCTATTTATTTGTGCTAGGCTCTAAACCCCTTGGTTCCTTCATTGGGAATGGGAACCGCACTTTTGTCTAAAACTGATGGTATCCTTGAACACCTCCTAAGTCAGCTGAAAGCCCTCACTGACCCTGCAAGGAAAGGAATCGGGTCAAGGCCATTTCAAAATGTTTCAACTCATTTTTAAAACTCTTAGAAGCATTATTTTGACAGATAGCTTTGCTCTCCTTACTAATACTGCTGTCTGTAAGCAGCTCTTCCTCGGGTCCGCCAAGGCTCTAGGAGTAACACACGCCATGCGTGGTGAGAAGTGGGTTTTGCTGTGGAAGCCTGGGCTTTACATGTATTTCACATTTAGAATTTTAAAGGAAGCAGAGCAGTGCCCAAAGCAATACTCAACACCAAGAATTAGTATCAAATAAAACAGCTAAAGGGCTGGTTGGATATTGCTGTGTGACATGCCCTTAGGTAGGAAGTAACATGAAATAGCTGCTCCGCGTTGCCTCTCTCGCTGCGCACTAAGTGCCTTATTAGTCCACCTGACAAGAGGATTAAGCTGAACCACAAGAGTCCCATTTGGTACATAATAAGAATGTGTATCGATGGAGCAACTGTAAAAATTAGAGTTGGGCTTTAACACCTCACAGTTCATTCTGAAATATATCCCCAAGAAATGGCCCCTTAAAGAAAAGAAAAAAATGTTAGTGGGGCCCTGAAAAGCTTGAAGTAATAAATTTAGGCCTTTTTCACTGCTTTAGTGTACTTTCTCTCAACTCGCTTCTAAAGCCAGCTCTAATACTGGGTTTCTCCAGTTAGATCGTGATTGAACCAAACATCCATAGACAACAGCATGTGGCTGTTTAGCAGCTTCGAAGAGAAGAAATTCTCTTAAGACAGTGCGTGAAGCTGCGTACCTAAAGCAACAATCCCAGCATCTCTGCTTGCAGTGCTTAGGCGATTGCTTGCCAGGGTTAATTGGTCCCACGTCAATGCACCCACAGGTATGAGCATGAGCAATCACGGCAATAGAAGCTTGGGGGGTTGGGTTTTTTTGCTACCACGGAGTCAATTTGTGGTGGTGTTCTGTATATACAGCACTGATTTTGTAATATGCACTTTTTATAGTCTGCCTGCAGCCTGTCTACAAGCTTATGAATTTTACAGGTAGATTGGCACGCTTGTATTTTAGAAGTATTTATATAAATTGTTTCTTTAACTCTTCTAAATATATATATATATAAATACACACAAATATATATAAATTAATATACATGTGTTAGGAATATACATATTAAGCAATATATATGTATTTTTATTTCTACTTTAGTGACACAGGTTCCGATTTGAGAAGCTGATTCCTTATGCAAGCAAAATAACCATTGATTTTGCTCAGACATTAGCGTGTGCAATGGACCACAGGCTCAGGAACTGTTGCCCAGAGCATTCTTGCCTTTTCGACGTAAAACTGTGAGCTTTCCGTTGCGTGAGTTTAATGAAAGAAACCCGTTTGCAGAGGTCCTCCACGTATCCCGGCTTGGCCACTGTAGTATGTACATTGAATTGGTAAATGCAGCTCTCCATTGCTCCGCAACCATGGCTTTAAACCCACTCGAGCAAAGCATAATTAAAATAGTCTGTTAAACCCTCCGCGTAGCAGGATGTGTGCTTTCTATTTTATAACATTACGGGACAACCGTTTGAAACAGTTTTAAAAAAAGAAACAAACAAACTTAAAAATTAAGACTTGATTTAAAAAAACCCAAGCAACCAAATGAAAACAACCAAAAACCCCCCAACCCAAGACCCCACAAACACTGTTAATTATAGTGGGGGGCATATTTCCCAGTGCTGGCCGACCTGAATAGCAGCAAAGTTGGGAACTACGTAAGACGCTTTTACAGACCATCTCTTCGGAGGCATTTTTCCCTTGGGTGGCACTTGTTTCTCATGCTGGTGTACGAGGACGCTTTCCTGCTGCTCTGTGCTCAGGCCGCCCGTCTCCCCGTGCCGCTGCTGGGGCTCTGGAGCGAGCACGGGGACTGCCTGTCTCTGCTCCATCATAGAGCACAGTAATTATGCCTTAGGGGCCCGTGCAATAACTCTCCGCGACTTTTTCACTGCACGAAGTTGTCGCGTAGGAGATTGCTGCCTCCTCCAGGTCCTTACCACCCACCTTACTTGCCTTCCCAGCCCGCGCCAGGGAGCAGGAATTAGGGATCTGCATGAGAAGCTCATTGCAGAGCCTTTCCCCAGGCAGCTTTGAAGAGACAAAGGCGTAGGCTTGGGCACACCATGTTGCATCTCAGGGCTTTGTAGTTTTTTTTTTTTTTTT
>VZTV01084925.1:0-11088 GCA_013400875.1 Anhinga rufa | reverse complement strand
CAGTCCACTGCACGGTGATGTCACAGTGGGACATCTGCCCCTGCAGGTGCACAGCATAAGCTAAAACTAAAGATTTTAGGCTGTAGACCAGGGGCCACCTTCCACCATGAGGACAGTCTGACAGTTACCCAGAGAGGTTTTTGCCATCTCTGTCCTTGGGTGTTTCAAGCCTCAGCTGGCCAAAGCCCTGAGCACTTCTTCTGACCCCTGAGCTGACCTTGCTTTGTGCAGGATGTTGGACCAGAGTCCTCCCAAGGTCCCACCCACATCCATTCTGTGATCTTATCCTAATCCCGTGAGAAGAATCAAGTTTAAGATGGTGTCCTGGTTTCAGCTGGGATAGAGTTAATTTTCTTCGCAGTAGCTAGTATGGGGCTGTGTTTTGGATTTGTGCTGAAGCAGTGGTGATAATGCGGAGATGTTTTAGTTGTTGCTCAGTAGCGCTTACACCAGTCAAGGACTTTTTCAGCTTCCCATGCTGTGCCGGGTGCACGGGAAGCTGGGAGGGGACACAGCCGGGACAGCTGACCCCAACTGACCCAAGGGATGTCCCATACCACATGGTGTCATGCTCGGTATATAAAGCTGGGGGAAGAAGAAGGACGGGGGAGACATTGGGAGTGATGGCATTTGTCTTCCCAAGGAACCATTATGCGTGACGGAGCCCTGCTTTCCTGGGGATGGCTGAACACCTGCCTGCCCATGGGGAGCAGTGAATGAATTCCTTGTTTCGCTTTGCTTGTGTGCGCGGCTCTTTCTTTCCCTATTAAACTGTCTTTATCTCAACCCATGAGTTTCCTCACTTTTACTCTTCCGATTCTCTCCCCCATCCCACCAGGGGGGAGTGAGCGAGCGGCTGCGTGGTGCTTAGTTGTTGATCCGGGCTAAACCACGACAGATGGTCATAAGCAGAGTCCATATCAACAACTTTACAGGAGAAAAAGAAAATACCATTTTTTGTTTTCATGTTCTATATTTCCATGATACTCATCAGTTTAGCATCTGCTTGCTTTGCAAAGTTTAAAGTTTTCTATTCATACAGCCTTGTTCTGCAGTACAGTGACACACTCCTGGCATTGCAGCAGAACGGATAAGCTAAAACTCAGATTGTCAAAAGTACATCCCTCTGGATCAATGGATTAACTACAGCTGTAAGGGATGTTTGCTGAAGACTATTTGTCCAGACCCAAGGCTGTCTAATAGTCTGGGCAGTGAATTCTGACCATTTAACTGTGTTACTAAGAGCAGTTCAAAGGTATTTTTTATTTTCATTGCAAAATTCTCAATTGTGTTTGTGTTTATGTTGTGCTCCACTCAGTAGTATAGAGAGAATGGTGTTTGGAAAAAGCTTTTGGAAAGAAAGTATTTCCTTAATAATTTACTTTCTGAAAGAGATCAACCTCTCCACAGGCAGTGAGGGCTGGACTCAGGAACATTTCTGCTGCACACTGCAGTCTCATGACAGTCTGGCTATGCATGTTCTCAACAAAACTAGGAAGTCTTAATTTTCTTCTGGGCTTGGAAAGTATAGTGCTGGATGCTGTTTGTGGAACACAGTGTATTTGATCCAAGACAATGACAGAGAGAGGCTCAGAAGAAGGACTGTATGAAGAAAGAGACTGAAATACGGAACTAAAATGAAAATAAAGGAAGAGACAAGAAACCTGATTAGCAGTATTTTCTTACAGAGGCTCTTGTAGTAATGTTTTTCATTCTATTTGTTTAGTCATTTTGGTCCTATTTTTTAAGTTCCAAGCCTGTAAATCATGATGTTATGATTAACCTTAAGCTTGAATTCTTCCCTTTCTACCCTTTTCTTCAGTGAACTTTCAGTCAGATCTTTTTTTTTAACTTTTCAAGAAAAGTAACTGTACATATAAAAGTCCTCTGTCACAGGCATTAAACAGACACATCTCTTGCTGTTTCAAAAGCACAGGGATAGAATGATTTTTTTTCTGGGCCCATTAATTATAAATCATTTGTGGATGCTGAGGGGTGAGAAAAGTAATCAAATATTCAGCAACATCTGTTTTCTATTTATTGGACATGCACCTTCCAAGAAAATATGTAAGGCAATGACAAAAGTTTTTTTTTTCCCTGGGTCCATAATGTCAGGCACAGCACCCCAGGGGGAGGACTGAGCTCGTATTTCTTTGACTTCTATCACATCCGCTCTGCTGAACTGTCATTTCTAAGCAAAGCTTAGCTGCTGATGGGTTTATACGGATTCCTTAGTACATATCCAGGCTCTAAAGCAGCTTTCTACTCCTGCTACTGGAGTGGCTGACATGAACTCTTGAAGAGAATAAACATTTTCTTTTTAAGATGCTAAAATAAAACTTTTAGCTCTGCAGGAAAAACATGAGCAGTAGGATTGTTATTTCCCAGGCATTTCTTAATTCTCCAAGTATTTTAACACTGAAAACTTTTCTGTGATAACTTCTTGCTTCAGCTGTCTGTACTCTGCCATCTGCCCCTATCACTGGTGGAGTGAGAAGGGGCAGCATGGGGTGCGGGGTCCTGTGGTCCTTCCTTATCTGACGGGAGGGTGGAGTTGTAAGGTATTTGGCTTTCTTTGTACCTTTGATCAAATAACTGTGTTGGCACTCTGCCCATCTGGTTTGAAAGAGCACAGCAGCATTTCATACCAGCTGATACTCTCCAGGCTTTGGGTGAGCCAGGCACTTAAAACACATCTGACTTGACGTTAATGAGTGGCCATACTGCTTTCAGATTTCCTACAGCTGGCGCACGCTTAAGTATGGGGCTGCACTGTGCCTTTGCACCAGCTACTGACTCCCAGGTTAGCCAGCTATCTATAACTCCATTGTTGTGACTGGTAGTAGACATCTCTGATTCTGCTGTGGGTGTAGGCTGTCTTTGGCACTGACAAACTGTCTAGGCCATAAAATTCCCCTGAGCATTGCTCTGTTTTCTACTGACCTCCATTTCTTTTGAAAGCAAAGTTGCCTGTGGCTTTGCCATATGTTCAGGTGGCTGCAGTTCTTAGATAAGAATCCTCTAGATGTATATAATGTATATGTTTATGTGTATGCTTGTTAGACTGTAAGAGACTTTATGTATGTGCATCTTCTGTGACATCTTCTCCCTTTTGCGGAGGAAAAAGGAAAAGGGGATAATGGTGTTTTATAAATAAACTCCTTGATGTTTGAGCAGCCATGGGAATGCCATAGCCTGCAAAGAAAGTATTCTTGCATTAAATGGAATATGCTAGAAGTTCATCCTACAGTTTTTAGGTTTTATTTGGAGTCTGAAGCTATTTTCTAATTGACTCAGATGCAAGCTAGGTGTTCCCAAAAGATTAGTTCCTGTTTCAGAGTCTAAAAAGATCTGGATTTTTTGAAGTTCATTTATTTTAGGCAGAAGAGTTTATGGCCAGACTAGTCCAGGCCCTCAGAGATATCGAAGTATTCCTCATCTGCTTCAAAACTTGAATAGGTACCCTTCAGTCAGAGAAGTTCCCACTCACTGTTGTGGGAACATCCCACTGATGCGGGAACATTAACTATCTTGAGCTTTTTCAAAAGCTGGTCTCTTATTTCAGTGCCTACATAGAAATGAAGCTCTGTTGTGAGAGATGCCCTTCACTCATGCAGAAGTAGAAGAAGCATTTCATATTTTGGCTGTTTCTCTGCATATAAATTACTTAATCACAGTTTTGCAGCATGGTTTTCTATATTACTGAATAGTTAAAAGCATTGACTTCATTTTTTTTTGCCCTCAGTGCAAAGAAAACTCAAATCACAAGCAGTAGGAAGCCAGACTGTGAATTATCTCTCTTTTGAAAATGAATTGGTAAAGCATACCTCCTGAAAATATGAGACCTCTGTGATTAATTCTTTGCAGAATCTATCTGAACTAAGGTAGATAAGCAAATCACTTTGAAGGGCCATGAAATGTAGCTAGTCAGATATTCTGTTTAAGTGGATGTTGCTTGTTACCTGTTTTCCTCCTTCTCTATCCACACATAAGGTCTCAGTGAAAAATAGACTGCTGGTTAAACTTAGTATGGCTCCACACCACAACAGCTTGGTGGCAAAGCCAACCTCAAGTGTTTGTATTGACCCATTTTGCCTCCATACTGACATTTTCATGGTGTGAATTTCGGGGTTGTCCTATGCAGGGACAGGAATTGGACTCAATGACCCTTGTGGGTCCCTTCCAACTCAGAACATTCTGTGATTCCATAATTCTATGATTTTCTTCCCCAAAAGATATACTGATAGAATTATTCCACTGCTATCAGACTGGCTATTAACTGTTTAAAAAGTTAGTGCTGGAACAAATCGTCCATAGAAGTTGTGGAGTCTCCATCCTTGAAGAAACTGAAAAGCCATCTGGACATTTTCCTGGTCAACCAGCTCTATGTGTCCCTGCTTCTGTCTCGGAAGCAAATGGCAGATACTTTCTCTACATGCTTATTTGGTATTTGCATGTTTTAGATTAGAGCTGAGGTCTCTGTTCTGCCTCTACTATAGATCAAGGTGTTTTTCTACCACCCAGTCACCCTGGATTCTCTTCTGCCTGGCTACAATTTTTAATGGAAACTACCCAGAAAGAAACAAGAATTCTAGATCAGAAGGAAGACAAAAGGAATAATGCCTTTAATTTCAGTTTAGGTGGGATTTACTTGGAGATTTTGTGGTCAGTATCAGAGTTACCTCTAACTTGCACAAACAACATGCTCCATCTTTGTCTCAAGTGTTCAGCTCCTGATCTGACAAACAGAATTTTCAGGGGAATTCTGAAGATTTGTTTATAGGTTCCCATTAAAGAACTGAAGATTAAGCTGGGAATCTCATAACAAAACACTCCTGTTTTCTAGTGTGGAGCTAAATATCTCCTGTCACCTGCAGAAAGAAAGATTAATGAACTATATATATCCCTTATACATCTTATAAGGGATGTACAGTAATCCTCCACAGAGACTTGTTTATTTGAGTGAATTTTGTATGCGAACACTTCTCACCACTTCTTCTCAGCCTGACCTCATCTAGTTTCATTGCTACCTGAAATAGTTTTCATTTAGGTTTTTGAAAATTCAAAAACGTGAACTATTTTAAGTATTGCTTTCCTTCCTCTGCTTCTTTCCCAGTGAATGCAGCTGAAGGATATGAAGATTCATACCTCTTGTTTTTCACTTCTTTGAACTTTTTCACACTTTTTAGAAAAAGTATTTAAAAATTTTTCCTTCTGCCTTAGAAATAACAGAGTTCCCCTTCCCCACGTATAAAGGAATAGGAAAAGAAAAAGGAAAAGGAAGAGAGAACAAGAAGAGAGTAGTACTCTGTGAGAACCTAAATCCTAAACCTCATTCATACTTTTCACCCAAGAACAGAAAGGGAAAAGTAAAAGCAGAAGATGGGAATAAACCCCCTGCTTTTTAGGAAGGGAATGGAGAGATTTTTATGAGCACAAGTTCCTTGCATTTTTTTAAAATGCCTTTTGTTTGCAGAATATGCCGCCACACTTCTTAAAAATATTTATTATTGGGCTGCCTTCAGCTGATGCATTCTGAGATTTGTTTGAAATTTACACCATTTGATAGACAGAGAGGCCAATGTTCCTTAGGGGAAGGGAATTCCCTCCTCATGCCCAGAGTGTTTGGCATGGGCAATACCTTTAGGCTTTGTAGCAGGTGGTATTGTGCCTCAGCCTTCAGGTCTCCACTCAGATCAATTTTATAATATAAAAGCACATAAGCCTTCCCTGGAGTTTTTCCTAAGTTTTACAGAATGAGTGGAAGCAGGTTTGAGCTGCTCTGTTGAGTTCTTCCCCCAGTTGTAAACATCTGTCAAATACATGTATTATTCACATTAACATATTGAAGCTTGAGGTTCACAGGCTGATTTAGGCAACAAACCCATCTAAGGCTTATGTGCCGAAATACATCTTTTAGGTATTACAGGCTATTTTGCAAAAAAGACATGTTGTGAAAGCTGCCTCCCTTATTTGACAGAATCTTTTTCTTCATTTAATTTTTGTATAAATACTGGTGGGAAATGCATCAGGCAGACTTTTAATGAAATGTAGAAAATGTTAATAATTTTTCATGAAGTCTGTTGTTTACTGTGTATCACTTTTTTCCTGATTTTATTCTTTTTGTAATGTCTGGTAAATGCAGTAAATCTAAGAAGTTTTACTGAAAACACTCACCTTTTGCAGCTGTATGTGTCTTTTTCTTAAGTGGAATATTAATAAACATATACCTGGTGGCTTGGACAACAGGATCATGGCATAAATCAGATTTATAAATCAAATAGCTCAAAGAAGACCCATTCACATCATCATATGTCATGACTGTGAGTGAGCTATTAACAGTTTGATAGTACCAGAGACATTTCTTGCTTTTGATACCTGAAAGAAAAAAAGGTTGCAAGCTTGCTGTGTCTTGAAAATGGAGGGATTTTCAGTCAGACAGAAAATGAGTTTGTAAGCCACTAGGTGTTTTCCAGTTCTGTTTACCTGAATAATGGAATATGAACTCTGAGAAGAAAAGGTAAATTGTGAATGAACCTCATTTGCTTTTGGTTATTTATTGTCCGTTCTCTGTTCATCTCCAGAGCACTAAACCACAGTGCTGGCAGAACACAAGGAGGAGACTGAAATTCTGGAGAAAAAGCCATGAACAGCTGTAGCCTATGGAAGTCATAGCCTATAGCTATGCCTATAGCTACAGGCTATAGCTGTAGCCTATAGAAGCTGTGGAATTCCTCCTACAGGAATTATACAGGCTTGCCTGTAATAAAAAATACATGTGTTCTAAAAAACCCAGGGTATAATTGTGGAAGTTTTACCACTCACTGCATCAAGGCCAGAAATTCTTCTGACAAACTCATTTCAATTATCACTGAAGTCAGCAAATTTCATCACTCCCTCTGTGGACAGAATGACTGGACCCATGGCTGAGAAGAAAACAATCTATGCAACAAAAATGTTTCATTGTCTCTATATTGGAATTGACTGTTTCTGAGGGAGTTAAGAGGGGATTTTGAACCATGGCTGTACAAAGGCAGGCTCAGCTACACCAGGGAGCTTGAAGTATGACATCTAATCAGGGACTGAGTTGATTGTATGGAGGCTAAACCAGTGTGAGATAAGCAGTTAAAGAAGTTATTGTAAAGTTATACTAGTGATGGTGGAGAAAAAACTACTGGGAGTCAGTACCTGTGGGGCATGCAGCATGCCAACAAGACTGTTGGCAGGATGGAATATAAAGGTTTCCTGTTCTTTGGGAAAGGACTGCATATTATTTTCACGGGAAGGTTAGTTGAAACAGTTGTCTTCTGTATGATTTCAAGTTACACTGCATGAAATGGTACTGTGGGCACAACTCTGGATACTCATTTTCCAGGGATTCTCTCCAGGCTCTTCTGCTGCTTAGTTCAATGCTCTCTTTGAACAAAGGGAGATCTGTTTTTCATGGTATGGATGAGTCTGCGGCCAGTGTAGCATTTGGCATGGCAGAACATGAGGTTGTGAGACTTCCTTATTTCCAAACTATATGTACCAGTAGAGCGCAAAAGTGTATTGGTGACTTCAAACAAGCAGTTTGCAAATGTTTGCTGTAGTGTACACACATGCATATCCTTCATTAGGCTTAATGGTACTTTCATTTCATTCAAATGGCCTGGCCCAGTTGTAAATGCTATTGTACATTGCCACACTTGGTCTGGATATTATTGTACTAAACTAATTTAAATACCAACTAAATCATCATGAGCTTGACAGTGAGTTTTTTACTCTATACAATGGTTAAAAATGGGATATAATTCTCCTCAAATGAAATTGCACACTACTCTACTAAAAGCTCCTATAAAGAAAGGAATTTGCAAAGTATTTTGTCAAACTGTTAAAACTAATAAAAGGATAAAAAATATTCCAGTAAAATATAGCTAAATCCTATTTTTCATACCCGAATAAACATTAAAGTTTACTAAATTTAAAGTAAGTATTTCCACTGAAAATGGTGTGAAAGCAGTTAAATGCACTCAATAACTAGATATGGCTGAAATGGGTTGTTTTACTACTACTTTCATCACAGAAATTATAACTCAAGTTTAGAGTGCTTTAGGAGCACATGGAAAGCATGTGATTACTCAGCTGCAGATGTCCTCCATAGCTTTGGGCACATTTTTTAGGTCATTTCTATTGCCAGAAAAAAATGAGAGGTAGCTCCTGCAAATTCATGACCCTAGTGAGGATTCTTCATGGAGACAAAGCTCTGGAATTTTTAACTACTGCATGTTTACATAGGGTTTCTAATGGGTAATTGATTTATCCTAGGTAATTTTTTCTATGCCTTGTCTCCACTTGTTCATAATAGCATAATTTTCATTATGTTATTTATGCCAAACTGATATCCCACTACACAAAAATGTCATCCTTTATAATCCAGTGAAAGGGCATTTTCCTTTCTATTCCCTTTTAGTAATACATGTTTCTTTTTAGCTAAACAAACATGATGGTGGTTTCAGAAATGAAAGACCACTGCGACTGTTGAGGAATCCATATTTTTCACTCTGGGCATGAGCAGTGTGTTCATGAATATTTCAGCCAGTGATCTCATTTCACCTGCATATATGTAGGAAATTGGATACAATGTTTTGATCAGCATTAGTTATGGGTCAAAGACAACCCTAACAATGATTTCCACCTGCTTCTGCTGTTGCATTTCTGTGGATGGTAGGCCATTGCCTACCTACAGTCCTGGAAGTTTTTGGCTTTATTTTTATTACAGTATTCATATCTGTCCCAGTTATAAAGTATTTACTATATTTCACATTGCCTGGTGTACATAGGGTTTTTAAGATGCTACTACAGAACTGCAGATGGTTAAAGACTATATCCTATCCCTAAAATCAGCAGAGATTTTAGGGATGCAATACAGTGCTACCAACTAGGAGCAACCCCCAGAGACAGAGGTGTGGCCCCTTTAACTTGTGGTATCTTCTTCTCACCCTGGTTTCACTGTATGAAGTTGCCTTCACCTCTCACACATCCTCCAAAATAACATTACTTGTCAGCCAGACCATTTTCCCAATCTGATCCATTGCTTGACCTCACAAGTATTCAGGACTGTGTGAAAAAGAGTGGTGGCATGTAGGTGGCTTCCACTCCCCTTGGTCGGCAGCAGTCCTGCCATGGCGGCCAGGTGATGGCTTTCCTCACCAACGATTTGCCAAGGGGCCTCCCTTCTCCAGTGTGTCAACTGCCCCTCACCAACTCTAACTGCACTGAATCTTTTGCTTCCTTAAGAGTCATCCAGCAAGCCAGTTCAGAAAGTTGATCCAGCTTGTTTAATCTTTTTTATTTTTGGATGAGCTTAGGTCTTGTTTCTCCCTACTGGCACAACGTACCATTGTACAAGCATCACAACTCATGCAAGAGCACATCTCTGAGATCATCTTGTGGGAAAATGGACCCACATCTTGTTACAATAATTGGATGTGGATACGCATGCCCAGTGAAAAGTGAGAAGTTATATATAAAAGAACATACTGGTTTTTTTTTATGCAGTTCATGATGACCTGTGGATTTTGTTGTCATTTGAAGGCAGTAATATTAGTGTACATGAAAGAACATTGTATTTACAGAGACGTTAAGGCTCTAAACATTAATATAGAATATCAAAAGCATGTAAAAATCATGCTCTGTATCTAAGCTGAACAATAACTGGGGCTGGGGAAAAAAACAGTGTATTGTACAGTATTTGTGTGGCTTCATGAAAACTTCCAGTATTTTTTTTAAGGACTTGGCTTCATATTTGGCAAATAATGTTGTAATTTACACTTAAGTTTAATTTGCATAAAAGCACACCATTGTTGTAAAGAATACCAGTCATCCTGCTGAATGTATATGAATTACTTTATATGAAAATCTTGATTTAGAACTAGTTAAGGGTTTATAATCACGCTTCCATTTTTCAGATCCTTAAATTCTTCTATGTTCATTAAAGTCAAGTGAAAAGTAAAATAGAATCAAATCCCCTCTGTATTGCAATTTTTTTTTATATTAAACTTTTGCTTTTAAAACACTTAACATGGGAAGCCAATTCATGTCCTAAAAATAGTGACTAAAATAAAATTAATAACTTTATGGAAAAAGCACACCAACCATATGATTATAAACAAAAGTTTTAAAACCACATGTAATAAATATATTTTTCTTTGGGGTATGTTTTTCTTCTAGTACCAGAGGTTCTGGGTAATACATGGCAGTTGAAGATTTGGCTGCAATCTTGAATTTTCAAATACATTGTACCCTCCAGAAGCACCAGGAATCTTATGTTGGTTGGATGGGCAAAACTAGCATTCATATTACCACGTCCAGTTTACCAGAGGCTATGAGTAACATACTGGAATGATAGGGAACAGAATAAGAAAGTATGAAATTCTAAGGTGCCTTGGGAATCAGGACCAGCTCTTGCAGAATTTGCTAAGAGCATTTTAAAGGATTTTCAGCTACACAGAGAACAGCTATGGACTTTGCTAACTGTACTCAGAGAGTGGTGTAGTTAGCTACTGTATCAAGGTATAAATGTTATCCTCTTGAGGAAGCATAACCCATATGCAAAATGCCAGTACCATGGCCAGTCAATGGAGAAGATGCATGTATACTTGTGCAGTTCTAAGTGGTCACCTCTCCCTCAAAGAACAGATTTTCCTGTGTGAACCACTGAGGTTTTCTTGCACGGAGGACTGGTACAATCAATATCCCAATGCTTAATGCAGATTTGCTGACTGGTCTCCAGGAGCGTGGAGGGAGCATGTACCTGTGGCACCATTGGCAGCCAATATGAGCACCACACAACTTTTGCCCAGAAAACTCCCATTCATGTCCATGGAGGTTCAGCCACTGTCATGGTTCAGTCCCAGTCAGCAGCTAAACACCACACAGCCACTCGCTCACTCCCCCCACTCCACAGGGGTGGGGGAGAGAATCGGAAGAGCAAAAGCAAGAAAACTTGTGGGTTGAGATAAGAACAGTTTAATAATTAAAATAAAAAAATAATGGTACTAATGTTTTTATAATAAAAATGATTATGATTATGATGATAATAATAAT
>VZTV01084910.1:44272-72951 GCA_013400875.1 Anhinga rufa | reverse complement strand
TAAGTGATCAAGCAATGGCAGATGAGGATTTTGTTTCCTAGTTGATTCACCTCCCTCTCCCTTTTTCAGGCTGAGAAATCAGTTAGAGGTGGCTTGAGTAGAATATGGCTCATTGATAGGGAAGATTTTGTGGAATCTATGGAGGGAAACTGAAAATGTGCTTCAGCGAGTGAGGAGAACCAAGGGGAGTAAGGAGAGTAGACTGAGGTGTAGGAGTAGACGTGTCTTTATTTGGGTCTGTCCAACCATTAAGAAGTGCAGATTTCAGTCCTACGGAACTTTAATTAATAGCTTTTTCCTGTGAAAAGGAGACTCGCTAACCAAGTGGATAACAACTCCAAAGGAAAAAGAGCTAATCTGACAGGTGATATCTCTATAGGCATACAGAAAAATAAATGCTTTGTTGTAAGAAATATTCCATAACTAATTTGTGATCTTCCTTTATAAAGCGACAGTCTATGGAGGTCGTTTCCGACTCTCCAAATGAGTGCTGTACTGTTGTCATTACTGCTTATTGGGCTGCGGTTCACAGGGCTTGTTTCCTAATATAATTTTACTTATAAAAGAAATGGAGTGAGCTGTTCTTGAAGTTAGCTTAATAGAATAAAACAGATATCACGCTCTTGAATTTCAGTGCTACCAGGGTTTACCTATAGTTATACTAGAAAAGACAATTAGAATCCTTAATCATTTCATCTTGATGAAATCTGTACCACTGAAGTTTGACTAATAAACACATAACAGTTTATTCTTTGTAACTGAAGATGGTGTTCTGGTTTTCCAGCTTTATAGCTAAAGTAAGGCAAGACTCCACATAAGCTATATTGACTATAACTTTATCATGCAAATGGGATGACGGAAATTTACCCCTATATGCTTGTTCTTTTACAATGTGCTTAAAATTCTTTTAAGAGGAGGAAAGATTGAATTTATTCTATTAAGAAATTGCATGGTGTATTTTTACTTTGTGCTTTATTTTTGCAGAATATTTTCCCTGTGCTTTTTCATATTTAGAACATGTTTGAGTTTGAAATGGAAGCCTAAAGGTTTTTCTGATGAATTACTGGGGTCTATTAATTTGTATGGTTCGTTTGTGCTCTCCATAGGAAAGCTGAATTTGCTGGTGCATACTTTGGTTTTGTTGGAAATGCAGTTATATTTTAAAGCAATATCTAGTCCCTGTAATATTTTTTCTATCAGTGTCAAAGTATTTGGAAGACTGAGTCTCTGTAAGGTTGAATAGAGTCACTTTAGGAAATAAAAATAAATTGCATGTAAGAAGTTTGCGAAGGGAAGCTTCAGTGGCTGGTGAAGGCAGTTACAGGAGTACTGAGGGGACGAGAGGAGCTGTTTAATACCGGCTCTTCCTGTAGCCTGTCAATTTATTCATGCAGTGGACCTTGCAAGCCCAATCCACAGATGCTATTTTCTGCTCCTTACTGAATAAAACTCAGTGCTGGGTCCTGAGTGTAAAGATTAATTAGTCAGTGAGTGTTAAAGGTCTGTTAAAGCCATTATGGTGAATGTCCACAGAGACAAATAGGGGCTATAAAACATTGTGTTTGAAACCTAATTTTACATGTGTATTTTTCATTAATAATAATGATGGTAGTCTTTTCATCCTGAAAGCTCTCAAAGGACTAAATGCGTAGTGCAGCGCATACTGTGTAGGAAGGATCATGCTTTCCATCACTGAAATGCAGCCTTTCTGAAGGCATCCTTCAAGTTATGTTGAGCTCAGCTTATTGTTGGCCATTGCACGGACAACTGTACGGTGCAGGTCATCCAAGGAAGTGGGTTTTATCCAAAGATAATTGTTTCCTGAGTTGAGGGTACTAGAATATAATATATGTCACTGTTGAAAATGGCAACCAAAGTGCATATAGTTCTCTATATTTTACTTTTTTTAGTTTGACTTCAAAAACATGTTCTTCCAATTGCTTGCCTGCTTTCAGATAAGCTCTGAGTTACCACACTGTTGAATGTTTGACTATTAATCAGAAATTTTTAGCTAATTTAATAATTTTTAGCTACTGGCATATATGTGAAGAATTTTTTGTAAATATAAACATATGCATGAGTTGAAAATGCTCTTGCTCATTTCTCTGGACTAAGCTGCGACTGTTCCGTGTGTACTGAAAATGAATGCTTGCGTTACCAGCAGCTTGAAAAGTGAAGCGCTCCTCTTTGAACGTTTTGCAGACTTCAGTGGGGTTTTGTGGCATTCTTGTGTATGCTCTTCAGTTTGGTTTGGTTTTTGAAAACTGCTGAAGCCTAAGGCAGTTCACATGTGTGACCTAGCAGATACGGCCTCTCTCTTGCAGTTATAGCTGTTCCAGTATGTAAAACTAGAATTGACTATAACACATGTAAAAGCATTCCTTCCTTTCGCTCTACAGAATGAGATTTAAGCAGGGATGGATGTCCCTATAGATGCTTCCAAAATATGTTGTGGATTTGTTTACCCCAGTAAGTCCAGCTGTGTGGAACGTTTTGGGTTAACACAAGCCACACTTACAAAACTTAAGGAATCAAAACCGACTATGTATATTCCCTGTCTGGTTACAAATGAAAAAAATTGTCACCATGATTGGCAGAGAACTTCCTCTTCTAGGTTGGACACTTGTGTTGTCTAGTATTTTCATCACAGTGCCATATTTGGATCAGAATATGCCAAGGTATATTATATCTTAAATATAGAAGAAAAAAGATGGCATTTTTCTTGTCAAAGCAATGGACTGTCAAGTCAGATTCCCAGATTTTTATGTCAGAATGCTTTCCAGACTCCTTGTTATACATGGATTTCTTAGGTAATTTTAAATATTGGTTCTCTCCAGTAATGGAGGGAAAGGCTTCCATTCAGCAGTATGTGCATAAGAGTTCTGGGGTTTCTTCCTCTCTTTTTAAACTGTCTAACTCCTACAGTAAGCTATTGTTTAAGTGGTTGTGTTGATGTCAAACCTGGAAAGCATGGACAAGAAATGGAATGATGATGATTTGTTGAACGGGCTTCCAGCTCAAAGATAACTCCACAAAAGTAGATAGAGATGATGGTTGTTTCAGTGTCTGTGTTAAATGAAGCTATGGTGCAGTAAGGAAAGGGTATTGTTGGAGGGAAGATAAAAAGAAAAAAATTTAAAACTTAGTGGCTTTTTCTAGATTTCTAACTGCAACTCCATAATTAGTAACTAATTATATAAATGTTTAGGAGCCTCTGTGGATAGTCATACCAGAGGCTTCAAGAATTTAGCACTCTCTCTAAAGAAATTGAATTAATCACTCTCTTTAGTGATGTATTTATATTAGCTAGTGAATGAATGAAGTCAAAGGGCTAATAGATCTAGTGAGCAAAGCACTTGCTGTTCAGCTGTAGGTCAAGCAGCAACTGCCGATCTCCAAGGAGCACTTATCCTGGAGACAGCTTGGTTTCAGTGTGCTGAAGTGACTGACAGAGCCAAGGGTATGACTGACAGCTGTGCTTTTTGGACCTCAACAGAATACCTAATGCTGCTTGAAGCCCTTTCAAAATATTTCACATCTTGTAATGAAAGCTCAGTAACAGAGGTATAATCTGTTAAAATAACATTAGTTTACAGAAACACACTTTATTTCTAACATAGTTATCATCAAAAAGGCTTCTTTATTTTAGGGGCTAGCTCTTTTTTGAAGTATCTAATTTTACTAGTATGTCTAATATTAATTAAATTGCATATGAATTTTGAGTGCTGCAGAAAATCTTGTGAAGACTCGCAGTAATTCAGAACATTTCAGATGCCTCATTTGCCTTTCAGTGTGGCAATCTATCAACAGTGCCCCGGAATATTACATGTGTTAAAATTAATACTTGTGCATGACAGTTTTTTCAGGTACGTGCCAAGATGCATGCCTGTAATTCCTTAGTTGTAAGTATGATAAAGATTCCTCACAAATAGTCAAAATAGTTACAAACAGTTGCAATTTGGGCCAAAGATTTTTAATTTACATGGAAAGGGCAATCCATAATCAAAAATTGCAAAATTGGAGAATGGCTGTTTAGAGTCATAAGCTTTGATTTAGTTTTTGGCTTTTCCAGCATTTCCCCATTTTGCTCAGTAGTTGCAATTCATGTATTTGTATTTTGATGTAAATATATATTGCTTGCTAGTGATTAGAAAAGCCAATGCAGACTATCGACTTTTAAGATGAGAATGATCATGTACAGCAGAGAAGGAAGAGTGCTCACAATATATAGGGCAGGGTCAGAATGTGTTTGCAATTTGCAAACAATAAGTAACAACAGTAAAAGTTTTCAACAATAAATGTTTCAGAGGGAAAAATAATGACTTGGTAATCTCAGCCACTGAGGACTGACAAGAAGCAGCAATGTTCTTTGTAGATGGATGGTGATACCACATTGTGCCTTTTTCATCTTCTTAAGCTTCTAAATCTCCCTTTCAGCCTTTTGCTGCAAAACTAGGCTTGAATGTTTCATTATTTACATGTAATATGAATTCAGTTCTTTTAATATTTAGTCTTCTCATCATGTCATTGTTCCACCGTATGCTTTTTTATAGATACTAGCCTTTTCAATTTTGTTGGCAAAATAAAAATATTTTTGAGTACATTTTGAACACCACAAATTAAGCTAATTTCTTACTGTTGCTTTTTAAATTTTAATGATGTATGTATTATTGTATAAATTATGTGAATGGCTTATGTCTAATAGCACTACCAATAACAAAAGGAAGTGAAGTTGTGAGGGGTGGGTCTTGTATACTTTATGTACAGTTATCTCATAGGGAGTAGCAACTAACAAAAGCCAGTAACGATGTATAATTTAATGCATACAGTATGGCTAGCAAATAAAGTGCCAGAAGTTGCATCTTAGTTTAGGCAGGTATTTGCTGGATTCATTCTAAAAACCTCCACAAATTCTACAAATGAGGTTGTGAATATAACTTTGTAGGGTAGCAATTTATTACACCATAATTTTTTTTTATAACGCTACTGATTAGCAGTTTCACCCTGGTGGCTTAAAGCTCAACTTCTTGTGGAATAGCAATGGCCAACAATTACACATGCCATAGTTTTTGTCGTTTTCGTATGGGTATCATTTATTAACAGCAATATCTAAATTAGCATTTCAGAGGTTTTTCAGACTAGAAGATTTTAACTGCTCCTTCTCTCATGAAATTCTTAATCGCCTTCAGAGCATAGACCTGTGAGGTATGGCAAATGACTATAGGGGGGTTGTACCTGATAAATATGCCTTCTAATGAGGGTTGTAGCAATATGGACTTCCTCGGGGTGATAGCATCCCCTGGCCATCCCTCTCCCTTTTCCTCTCCTCTTGCCCCAAGGTGAGACATGTCTAGCAGGTGAAGCCAGGCAGTAAAGGGGTCTTTGTGCTGTAAATGCGTGCGATGCGGTTTTGCAGTCAAGAGCTGCTTGTGCAAACGTCAAAGGGGGCATGCAGGGCTTGGTACTGGACTAGCCCAAGCCAAAAGAGCTCACCTGTTTCTTCATGAAGCTCTGTTAGTAATAGCTGTTCCTGAATGGATGGGAATGGAGCTGTTGCTCCCCAAACTCACAAAGGGGCCCTGTGGGTATGCAGACCCCTGCAGCGGCAGGGCGCAGTACCCGGCTCGGTGAGGATCCCTCTCTGGCTTGAAGAGTCTTCCGTTGTTTGCAGAACCAAGGCCTGCGTTGCCCTGTCGGTGATAACTAGATAAAGTATACGTCTTGACTTTGGCCTCCTTTAAAAGGTTTAGATGATTGGGCCTATTCATGGCTTTGGAATCAATCTTTGACATATGTCATAGTTGTTAAAGTAGGTATTAATACAAAATAATAAATTTGTGTAGCGTTCAACTTTTCTGTAGCTGTCTATCAGAAAGTTCTGAAGTGGATTTCTTTAAAGACTCCCTGTCTCCTGAGGAAAAGGGGATAAGGCAGTGTGTCCCTGGACAGGATCTATGACTCATTATGTCAATCAAACTCCACTTCAGAGGGGAATAAAGAGATTTGTATCTCAAAGCTGTGCATAACGACTTCTCGGCTTTTCATTTCATATTTATGAGCGGTTTACTTTGAAGTGTTTATCAGGCAATACGCAGAAACATGAGAGAGCATTGCCTGAAACCATGTTCAAGTGTCTAATCTGTTAAATGCTTGCTGAGCAGGCTAGTTCATCAGTGCATGCAATGCAAAAAAGAGAGAAAAAAATAAACTTTCTGGCTTTTTGAGGTTTTGAAGCAGAATCTTTATATTAACAATATAAAAAGGATTAATAATGCCAAGCATTTTGAAATAAATGTAATATATGAAACTTACAAAAGTTGGCTGTGTCCTGTGTTAAGTAGATAAATAGTTCTTTGCTTGAAAGGAAGCTTGACAGTACTTAATGCCAAAACTATACAGTGCCACATCTGCTCTTAAGACAGGAGTATACAGTGACCACAAGATTCTCACTGTTAATTTTGAAGGCTTGAGGCATTCATAAAAGCAGCCTTCTGTAGGCTTTTTTCCCCCTCCAAAAAGGGCAGTTTGCTGATAACAGAAGTGTAAAAGCTGATAAAAGAATAGCAGTGGCATTAGCCTGCATTGGAAGCAAATTTTCTGCAGTATTACAATTTACTGTGTGCTGTGCCTGCAGTGGAACTCTGTAGAGGCAAGTATTGTTAAATAGGTCAAAGATAAAAAGCCAAATTTTTAGGTAAAGTGGAAGCAAAATGATAATGTTTTTGTCATTTTAGTATAGCTCTGGTGGATTAGCTAGATGAGAACATATGACTGATGATCGTTGTTTCAGTTCCTTGATCGCAAATCTTCTGCTACCAGTCCTCTGAAGTCAGGTTTTACTAATCCTGGCTAGATGTGACTGGTCAAGTGGTCCTGTGAGATGGTGGCCATATAGACTGCAGTGCTAGCAAGGGCGCTCCAACCCACACGACCACATTGGAAAATTCCGGTATGTACGTGATAAGTGCACACTGTTTGCTTGGGTGAGTAGTTCCTGAGGGAGTGTCCATGCATATTATCCTGCAGTTAATTTTAAAAGCAACTTCACTTTGGAGCTCACTTTCAAACATATTCTTAGATATTGGTCGTTTTAAAAAGAAGCAACAGGAATATGATTAGTTCAGTGCTTGATTTTTTTGCCAGGCCATCTTTCATACCTTTGTGTGATTTTGTGCAGATCATTTCTGCTTTCAAAAGGAAAAAAAAAAAGTATCTTTCCCCTCTGCAGAGAACATAGTTGACTTTGAATGTCTTGATTTGTGGATCCCCCATTTTGGACTTCTTAAAATGACTTAGAGGACCACAGTTGATAGTACTGTACACTTCCGATTATCTAGCTATAGATTTCTCTTTTAACTTTCCAGATCAGAGATCCCTGGAAACTTTTGGGTTGTTACTTTTGGCTTTCCCACTGAAGGGTGAAAGAAATGGCTTTCTCCTTGATTATATATTCATTGACATTGTTTGCCAAAGTCCCAGTTTAAAAAAAAAAAAAAAAGTATACAAAAAAAAAAGGTATAAAATAGATGCTGTGTTCAGTTTCCATGACAAAAGTAAGTTGTAGGAGAACTTAAATCAAGGGTAGTTTTCCAACATGTATGCCTGTTCCCCGCTCTAAAGCCATTAAAGAGATGACGAAGAAGAAAATAGAGCGACCAAATGCCTTTGAGAACCACAAATCTGAAATTTAAATAGACATGCTGATGAGTTTTAATATGCTTCACTGAATCAGAGGTTCATCAGGCTGGAAGTGATGGATAAATCTGTGAAGTATCCAGAGCCTGTCATGGTAGCTTAAGCCATCTGAAGCTACTGGCCAGCTTAGCTCATGTGCTCTATCACACCGGCAATTAATGAAAACAGTTTTTTTTCAGATAAGACGGTGACTGAAGGGTCACAGGCAAGAGATGTACAACAGTACCACACAGCCACAGTATTTCTGACAGTATTACATAATGGAAAAAGAGATGGGGAACAGAATGGGCAAGCTCTCTCATGCAAGGTATCCTGTAAGCAGGAGAGAGGAGATTTTTTTTACTTTCCCTAGTCTTCAGTTCTGTCCTTACCTACTCCATACTCCCTTTCAAAACAAACCTGATTTTAGGTTGAAAACTGCCTGTGACTCCCATATAGGCAAAAGGGAAATATGTGAACTAGCCTAAAATGTTTCTTTGCAAATGGTTGGCAACTGGGAAAAGTGTGAACTAGTGTAAGGATTAATGAATAATCCAGTCTAATCTTGCTCTTGTTAAATCCAAGGAATTCTATAATTGGGGTCTGCAGAGTAAAAAATAATAATAATAAAAAATAAAAAAATAATGGCATCGTATGATACCTGGGTATACTTGACTTTTATCAGTGAGATGTGAATTTGTCATTTCACCTGATCTGTAAGGCACTTATGAAGCAAGTAAAAGCACTTACAAAGTGAGATGACGTGTGTGTTAAAAATAGTCAGATAACACAGCCTGCGCAGTAACGCTCTTTCAAATGAACCAGATTTTGGTCTGGCTTTCTTTGTAGTATTTACTGTGTTATCTCCTAATAACGCCTCACTAAGATTTTGGTTTTAGATGAAGATTTTTAATGCAGAACTAAGCAATAAAGAAGGGCTAGGCAGTAAAACGGTTTTTTATTACAATTGGTTCTTGTGTAGAATAGTTGACCTAGTGGGAGGAAATCAGTTTTTTAAAATCAGGGTCAACATTTTCCCACACATAAAAGAAGATTTGACAAAACCATAGTTTTAGCTGAGGTACCTAGATATTGCCTTGTCAGAGGATCAGCGCTGAAGTGGTGGTTGGAGCTTAACTTACTGATTGCCACATTTGCATCTCCATTCTGTTATTAACAAAATTAAAGTCAGTGGCAGCAGTCCTTCAAATCTTAGACAGAAATAGAAGGGAAAGGACAATGGAAGGGCAACAACTGGCCCTATTGTTAAAATGGAGTCTTATAAAAAGTTTCAAACAGCAGAAAGTTAGAATAAGCATAATCTATAATCTATTTATTGGCACATACCACAGATCTTCACTTCTGTTCATTGAAGAAGGAGAAAGTAATCTAAATTAAAATTAAAACACTGGAACTGAAATTCTAAACCACTGGAAGAGACAGAAATTGAGATGAAATAGAGAAACAGATTGCATTAACCAAGCAGAGCTGTGCTTCTGAGGTATGAAGAGAAAGTTGGGAACAGCAGGTGCCTGCCAGCATAGCGGCCCAAGTGCAACAGGCTAAAATGAAGATGTTGCACTTGGCTCTACAGTGACTAGCAAAAAGGGAATTGGAATAGCAGCTTGTTTTGTGTGTGTGGAAAATGCCATTGTAGGGAAGGAAAAGAGGTGCATGGAAGGAGATCATATTTCTTCCAGTTCTATGAGGTTTAACAAGGCCATGTCCTGCCCGTGGGTCACACCAACCCCAGGCACCGCTCCAGGCCTGGGGAAGAGTGGCTGGAAAGCTGCCCGGCGGGGAAGGGCCTGGGGGTGCTGGCTGACAGCGGCTGGGCATGAGCCAGCAGCGTGCCCAGGTGGCCAAGGAGGCCAGCAGCACCCTGGCTTGTGTCAGGGGTGGCGTGGCCAGCAGGAGCGGGGCAGGGATGGTGCCCCTGTGCTCGGCACTGGTGAGGCTGCCCCGGGAATGCTGGGGTCAGGTTGGGGCCCCTCGGGACAAGAAGGACATGGAGGGGCTGGAGCGTGTCCAGAGAAGGGCAGCGGGGCTGGGGCAGGGTCTGGAGCACAAGTGTGCTGGGGGGCGGCTGAGGGAGCTGGGGGGGCTCAGCCTGGAGAAGAGGAGGCTGAGGGGAGCCCTCATCGCTCTCTGCAGCTGCCTGAGAGGAGGCTGGGGTTGGGTCGGTCTCTTCACCCAAGTGACAAGTGATAGAACGAGAGAAAATGGCCTCAAGTTGTGCCAGAGGAGGTTTAGATTGGATGTTACGAAAAAAATCTTCACTGGAAGAGTGGTCAGGCACTGGCACAGGCTGCCCGGTGAGGTGGTGGAGTCACCATCCCTGGGGGTATTTAAAAGACATGTAGACGTGGCACTTCAGGGCATGATTTAGGAGGCCTGGGGGTGTTGGGTTGATCGTTGGACTTGATTTTAGAGGTCTTTTCCAACCTCAATGATTCTGTGATTCCTTCCACAGTTCTACAGAAACCTGGTAAGACCAGTCAGTTCCAGTGATGGAACTGGTGGATCTGTTGCACTGTTGCCTATAGCACTGCAGCTATTGTACATGCCAGAAAAGCCAGGATGCACTCAGTTTCTGTGTTCGCAATTGTATATGCAGTCTATAAATTCTAGTCATTGGTAGATAAAAGAAATCCTGTATTAAGGGTGTATATTTCATCTGTAGCAAAGTTCAGGAGCAATAGTAATCTGAATTGGTGCCAGCTGTTCCATTTATAATACCACAACTGACTGGCCATGAAAATAACTGATTATTTTACTAGAATTAAAAATTAAAAGCTTGAAACAATTTATAATTCAATCAAATAAATAAATAACTTTCCTCATATCTTCATAAAATGAACACAAGTGATGAATAAAAGAAAATGTGGTTGTGTCTGATTCTTAGTAGGTACGCTGTCTCAAAGGCCTTAATCTGTTTTCCTTGATACCTGATTATAATATATATATATCTTTATCTTCAAAATTATAATGCTCAAATGATTTTAATTTCATTATTCTTTAAGTTTGGCATAAAGTTTATGTGGATTTTATCGATATACTTTTTTGGTTCATATGGTGGTACATTTAAATTGTTTGGGTTTTTTGGGTAGCTCTTCTTTTCATTTTAGGTGAATTCCGTTATCGGCCCTCGAGGTCATTCCTGATGGTCTGCCGATGTCCTTCTAGCAGGATTAGAAGGGCAGAGTTAAAGGCCGGCGTCTCTGGCATTTCTAAAACCTGTTATGAGCAACATCATTCAGAATGTAAACACGGAATTTCTGAGCCAAATAATGGTTTAAACTTCCTTTATTCTACTATACAGGATACAGTTTACATTACCATTATTTCTAGGTAACATTATGTTTACAGTGAAGAAGCACCTTGTGACTAAACAGCTGACAGCTGCTCGTGCTAAGGAATCTTTATATGTGCCTGGGGACCTTCATAAAATATAGAGTATCCGTGTTCCTAACTTGTGAAGCAAGGTATAAAAGAAAACAATTAAGGTTTTGTCTGTGATGACAGCCAATTCAGGTTTTTCAAGAGTTCCCAATTAAACAGTTATGAAAGTCTGAAAGCTTATTACTTGTGACTTCTATTGTTTCTTGTGAGCACAGCTTATTTATCAAGTCATGAACAGTGGTTTATTTTTTACTCTTTTTAAATCTTGGTTTAACAGTATAAAAATAGGAAAAGGCTTTTCATGAATTCTGCGAATTATCAGCAGCTAATTTATCCCCTGGTAGTTTCCTACAGATTTTCATAGAAATCTTTCTTTATAATTGAACTCAGATTCATGTATCAATGTAGATTAGTAGCTGTACAGTGATTTTATCCAGAAGTATTCATATCTTTATATTTATGGTCAACTGAGGGTTTCTTTTTCTGGAGACCAAGGATGACTCGCTGTCCTTTTCTGTGATAACTAAAATGTGTTTACAACACAAGACCAGCATCTTGGTGAGCTAGACTAGAATGCAGATGGCTCATACTGTTATTTACTGGTGGAAACTGAGGTCTTAGATTACGTGGATATCATAGTCTAATTTTTGTACTCCTTTGTGCCAAATGCGCCTAACTGTGCTTTTCAAACGTGGATAGTCAATACCGATACTAAATGCTATCTCTTCTCTGTTGGGATGGCACTCCATTCTCTCCCTATACTGTTTTTAAAACTGACTCCTCTTTAAAGTTTGCATTTTCCATGGAGCCATAGCTGTCATTCTTTCTTAGGAAAGTACTATGCTACTGTGACAGGAGATATTATCAGGTGTGGAGCCAGGTGGTTTAACATGACAAAGCAATTTGAAAATAATTCTTTCCATGTTCTTTTATGGTAGCTATTACTTTATATACACAAATGCAGTATATTCTTAGTCTTTTTGGTGCTTCTGTAGTGAATTTTATTTAGCAATTCATGATCTCTAAAAAGGAAACAGGCATATAACAAAACTATTCCACAGTTTGAGTAATTTTGGACTGGGAATAGAAAATATGCACTGTAAGTCCTTTTCACAGAATCACAGGTTGGAAGGGACCTCAGGGATCATCTAGTCCAACCTTTTCATAAGATTCCATCCAAAAAAACCTCAACCCACACCCCCTCCAAAAACCACTGTTACTTTGCTGGTGTTTGGACTGGAGCTGGGAAGTTTACAGCAAGAACATCATTACTTGCCATGAAGCTTCATGTTCTGTTCTTTCTCTGAGGCTTGTGAAAGAAAAAGTAATTGGAACTGAATTTTAGTCATTGATAACCACATTCTTGTTGGACTGTATCACAGTGCGTAGCTGTGAATCGGTACAGATTTTATCCCCAAAATGCACTATTTGTCACTGCAGAGGTACGTTAGATCATTTGGACGGCTGTGTTAGCACAAGGTTGTTGTCTACACTTTACAGATGAGCAGAACAGAATTTGTGCTGGTTTTCCCCCAGTCACAGTTTTTGTGGGTTGCCTTTAGTCTTTCTTTTTAATATGTGGAAGTTAGTTTCTGCTAGCCCCCAATGCTGCACAACAGCCCAGTTGTTAACTTTGTACTTCAGTATTTTGTCACGAGTAAAGTGGCAGAACTAATTTCAGAATGCTAAAACGCCTAGTATCACATCTGCAGAAGCATTTCCAGTCTTGTTCACATAGTAAAAAAGTGTTTTCTTGTAGTTTTAAATATAAAACATTTCTTATGTTTTCTTGTCACTTTAACAAAAAGTGCAGAAAATTGGACTAGAGGTGTTTTAGATTACTGGTCATAGTCACGGTCTCACTAGGCAATAAGTAGCCCTAGAAAGAGCAGGTTTTTTCCCTCTGCTGGAGGTTGCCCAGGAAGCCATCACTGACATGGGACATACTTAGGCAAATACAGGTATGCATTGTGCATGTTTAGCACACAAAACCCCATGGATTTTTAATTTGATTTTGATCACAAAGCAGTCATTCCCTTCTAAATGATAGATGATGCATTTTATTAGAGATAAGTAGATACACAGAGAGGCCTAAAGTTGCTTTGAGAAAGGAAGATCTTATTTGCATGTTAATGCATCATGTATACTTGAGTTTGCATACAATTCTTATAATAACACCTCAAAAGTTCGATAGATTGAACTATTTAGGTTGAAATTTGCCATTAATTCCATCTACTTCGGGTTCGTCTGTTTGGAGACGGACAGGGAGTATCTGACTGGTTCTAAGAATGATAGAGAAAATACGTGATTTTGCCTGCAGTGAAAATAATCACAAGGCCATTGAGTAGATCAAACTAAAGCATCTCCATCCTTTGAATCAGAGATTCCAGTTTGGAAAAATCTTTCCTTGCTCTCTGTCTATGCATCTGGAGAACAGATGAAAGCTCGCGTGTGTGCCGAGGAGCTGCTGCCGGCCTGCGGGGTCACGTCTGAGCAGGACTTCCCATAGCTGCGCTTCCTGCACTGCTGCCGAGCACCAGCACAGGGAATAATAGGGGAGGCTCAGCCCTGAGTTTGCCTTCTGCTGGCACTTTAATCAGCAAGGAGGAGGAGGAGAAGTGTGCCTAGACAGAATGCAGGAGGGTGAAGCAGCAGAGGAGAGCAGAGCAATTGCTTATAGAATTACATACTTTTTTTCCTGTCTCCTTCAGGTTTCAGAATAGACAGATCTGCAGGAATAACGCATCCCTTCGTAGTAAATGAAGCTGTTCTCCTTTTATCATTCCTCAGCTTGGAAAAGTTGGAAAGCTTACAATAAATGAAAGACTGACTGAGAAAGTAAAATGTTAGCCTGAAGAATTACATTTTAACCTGAGCTGTGTTGGGTAAATAAATATAATAAATAAGTAACTAAATACTAAACATGCTTGCCACCTAGCTCCATCCTCTTGTCCTCCCAAATCTGATTTTGTCCTTAATTAACATCAGCATTTGAGGAGAAAATGATAGATGCATACTTTGCCCTAAACCAGCATATCATTACAAAGAAGTTCATCACGATAAGGTGATGCCAGAAATACAATTTTTAGATGGCACTTGTTCTGCCAAAATTAGTGTGTGCTCCGGAAGGAGACTGTTCTATTCTCTCTTTCCTTAGTTCAAAAGCTATAAAATAGGGATGGTAAAAGCTCACAAGGAGGTGAAGATAAAAAAAGTAGTGCTTGAGATGTTCTCAGAGACTACATTCATCATAACCATAAAAAATGCGTATGAAGTAATTAAAAATATTGTATTCTCTATTTCTTACATAAAGACTGAATGACGAAGGTTAAAAAAAGAGACTAGCTCCACAGCCACTGAAGGAGGAAATTTTACTGAAAAAATAGAATATGATCACATAACTGAATATTATATAATATTTTGAGCTAGAGTGAAATCTCATTAGATGCTAGGTTTTATAAACCTTATAATTTTTTTAAGTGGATAGGAATCTACTCTATTAATACTGTCAACAGACTTACTGTCAAAAAGAGAAACATCTGTATCCTGGTATTACGCTGGGGGATCTCCGGATCGTTTCTGCTGTCAGAAAGAAGCAAGGCAGAAAGAGGATTATAAAAAAGACAATTAAAGGATTTTGCTGTCATTGATGAGAGAAGCTAGAAAATATATTTCAAATTCAACTCACGTGTTGTAATTTGTGTATGGATTTCTGTTTGCTGCTTCTAGTCCTGTTTGCTGCAGAAGGGACCAAGGCTGCCAGAGTTTCACTTTTAAGAAAACCATCGTGTTTCACTTCAGTTTGAGAACTTGTTGTCTGCATACCACCATGTTTGTATTAGTAACAAAATTTCACAATGTACACGTCTCTAGTAAGTGTTACCGGAGGGGAGTGTGTAAGTGTGTACCCGCGTGTGGGCTCGGTGGCAGCACATCGGAGATGGGCATCAGGTGGTATTCTCATATTTCTCAGCAACATCTATAATCCATTTCCTGATGTCTGTCACAAATGTGCTCTAAAAAAGTAAGATTTTTCATCATTAATGTTTTAAAGTTAACATTTGCTTAGTAATAAAATGTTTAGGCTTCCTGACTAGCAATACCTGGAACTTAATAATCTTAAATAAAAATGTCATCTGCAAATCTTAGTAGGCAGTAACAGAAACACGTAGTTAACCCCCAGCTATAGATTTTAAAACCTGGAACAAGGTATAGCTTCTTCATTATTGTGATTTTTTTCTAATTTCCAAGGAATCCATTCTCTGGTATTTTTAGTGCTTGATCAGTGGTGAGTTTGTTCCACGGGAGCTTACACTGCCCCTTCCCCACGCTACCAAGGGACTATTAAGGAAAAGTGGATAGAGAGTTAGGAAGTCGGCATGTTAGGAGAGTTCAGGTAAACAGTTCAGTTAATGGAACAATGTTTGTGGCTATTATAAAGGGGAGGAAAAGCTAGCCCAGTAACCTGCTGTAGGTTACTCATGGCTGGAGTGGCTCGTGTCTCCTCTCTTTCACCTGGCCTCCTGAACCATGGGGTGTTTCCTCTGCTCGGAGGCGTCACAGAGAAAGAACAACTTATCTTTTCCTGGTGCTTTTCTTTTTGAATTTATGCTTTCTTCAGAGATGGAATAGTGCAGTCATTGTAATATCAATGATGTTAAGAGAGAGAATTTTCCAGGCATGTTTTATGCTAATATTGAACTGGCCACAGAGGCTAGTCATTGTGGTTAAAATTCCTGTATGGGGCACAGAAAAGATACTTCTGATTTAAATACCAGAAAGATGCAGTATATTTCATAATCATGTATCAAGGCAGGGTGGGGGCAGGGGAGGAGGACATTTACAAAAGAAAAGGCTTACATTAATATAATTTTTTTCAAAAATTGTAAATAAAATAATAGAAAAGTTTAAAAAATGCAGGAAGACAATAGTGTATCCCTCAGCTTAGGTTTGGAGTCTCGGATCGGAGTATCTGGTAGTGTGGAATTAGGAACAAAATTAAGTAAAATCTTTTGTAGAGTAGGATCTTTAACCATGGGAAAACAGTAATGAAACAGGTGAAGTACAAAGAAGGCTTAAAAAAAGGCAGTTGTTTGTCAGATAAGGAAGATGAGTAAAAGGGGTAAATGTTAAAAATGTGTACGATAAGTGGTTAAAAAGAATGAGATTGTAATCATCTGTTCTCCCTGTCGTTATAATAAATGAGAGTAATATATAAAAAATTCATAAAGAATTGAGAAAAGTTAAGTGTGCATCAGGGTTTGTTAAAAAGAACGACCTCTTCATGTACCACAGATTGCAGCTAAATTGTGGTACTCATGCCAGCAAAAATCATTATAGCTATGAACATAGCAAAAAGTTGAGAAGGGATGGAATGCCTTAAATAAATGCATTCTTATTAGCCTTTCTTCTTGTAATTGATTATAGTAGCAAAGAATGTAAGTGGTATTTATCCTTCTGATTTTAGACTTAGCCCAGTTCTGAACTGCTGATCTAGTGTTGAAGGCAAATTTATCATATCTGTGCGTTACTGCTTTCAGATATCTTCCTCTGAGGCATCTTGTAGCGATCACAGCTGGATTAGATTAATCTTCAGAAGGGCAATTCCTGCAGTTTGTAATTACCCAAATGAGACCTCTGCCTAGAGGTTAGGTGAAAATAACCTCTGCTTATATGGTTAATGCTTTCTAGTCTTAGCTGAGATAATGAGTAGAATTGTGCATCGTTCAATTAAACACACTTTTAGTAAGCATTTATATACTAAATAACTTAAGTAGTAAATTTCTGTAAAAGGAAATGTGCTCAAGAGATAATACAGCAAAGTATTCATTAAAAGGAAAACATCTTTTCTAGTCTATTGAGAGGCTATTCACAGCATGTAGATTATGGGCAATGATGATCAAGTGCATAACATTATATTACACCTTTAAACTAGTATACTACTGGTCTATTTTTGTATGAGAGATTACATATACCTTAAGGGAGCAGCTGGTATTAACTGCTTTTCTTTAATGAAAATGGTCTAGTGATTTCTGCCGGTGGGGATGAAGGGACTGGGAACGGAGGCTAGTAAGCCCTGTTGCATATGACAAAGCAAAAACCCTTGTGACTTTTTTTTTTTTTGGTGGTGTGTTCTACAAGACAAAGAGGTTTCTTTCTTTTCCCCCAATAAGGATCTGATGTTATTTATCTCTTTTCACTTAGTGTCACAGCAGTGTAGCAGATGCTACAAGAATCTGAAAGAAAACACCCTTAAGTTTTGAATGTGCAGGAATGGATTCTGCCTGCACATTTCCATCCTACTTTGCAAGTGAAGCTTCAGTATAATGCAGTTACTCTCACCTCCACGCAAGCCCTAGAGATACAGTATGCTGTATAACACTCAAGAAGCCATCCATCTGCCTTGACTGCTAGTGCTAGTAGCACATTTTAGCGCATGGACCGCATTTCTCTCTCTGAATACACAGCAGTGCAATTTTAACTCCCAGGGTATTGCAAGCAACAGGTACTGCTGCCCTCCTTGCTCTGCTTTTCTTCTAGGAGGCCTTGATCTGCCTGATCTGCAAATCACTTAAAGAGCTGTAAGGACGATACTCCTCGAAGGAGATGCTTAACCCCAGGCCAGGCTGCGTCTGTGTGTGCTTGCTCCAGCTCGTAGGTGCTGTCGTTTCTACTGGCAGTGGGGGCAAGGAAGACTGCATTGTCCTTGGTGACCTTTCTGCCATCGGGATCCCATATGGACTATTCTGCCAGTATGAGTGGATATGAAATGAGTTAGACATCTTATTTTTTGTGAGACTATACTTTATTTGCAAAGTAATAGTAGGGTTCTTACTGCTGTGAATAATTGGATAAATTATTTCTGTGCATCCAGAACTATATTTATCCTCTATCTGAATTTACAAGAGTGGTCTGTTAATGCCATTAATACCTTGATGTGCAATAATGGCTGAGCAAATGAGAGAATATTATATTAGTGAAAGCAGTTCATATGTTATTCAAGAGATGTGGACAGTTTCATTTTAGGGAAACAAAGCATGTAGGAGAATATGGTCCAGATCAAGAGAAGATTTAGAGAATACAACTATAGTGTTTCTATCTCCTTTTCTCGGATTTTACAGTAAATTAAGAGCTATGAAGGTATCAAGAAGTATAATATATAAATACATTTTATATATCTAGATATAAAATATAGATCTGAAAAATGTGTTTATATATGTATGAATATAGATGTGAAAAACACCTCCAAAATATGTCTTCTGTGGTTATCCATGGGTATCCAAGGACAAGTTATTCTGCCATTGTATGCTGTCTTACAGAACACTCTCAAATAATATTTTGTAGAAAATCAATAAATAAAACTAATTTAGAGTCTACCGGAGAAGAACATGGTTTTGCTAGAGAGGGAAATCTCTAGAATATTTTATGTCTATCATCCGGATGCTTGAGATTTTCTGTTGTAAGGCTGCAAGGAGATTTCTGAGAAGCAGCATAGAAAATCCTCTCCCAGAGGCTCAGAGGCTGATTCCATTTGTTTTCTTGAGTTGATCTGATCCACTTCTACAATTTTATAAATTTGGTCAGTTTTCAAGTCTTTTTTTCTATGTTTCTGGAAGATGCCAAGTTCCCAGATAATACAGCTCAAATGGATGAATGAATTCTGTGAATACTATATTTTCCTTCCACTTTCAGTGCCTTTACTGCTTTCCTCAGACAAGTGATGTAAAAATTTCTCTGAAGATTGCTTTTTGCATCAGATGTTATAGTCAGGTTTTGACATCAATATGGGATGCTAATCGGAGTGAAATCATCTGCACTTGTAATGGCTGTTAAAATCCACCGAATATCATTAAAATGTTTTACTGTGTATGTAGAACAGCTTCATTAAGCTAATATATTCATAATCAGTGTGTATTTATAGACATTTATGCCACCAGCAAACAAAAAAACTTGAAAAACTTCACTTTCATGATAAGTTTCATAATTTTAACGTGTATATAATGTCAACATGCACTCTGGGTCAGAAAATGTGGGGCTGGTAGGCTTCAGTTCACTAACTTTTTTATATATACTTTATATTTTTGGTTGATTTTGACCTATTTTTTTAATGAGTCTAAGATTAGTTTGCTAATAGGGCTAAAGCAAAACTGATCAATGGAGCTGGTTTTGTTAAATGTCTTCTGCTGAAATTGCACATGATTAGAATCTATGTTTTCTTTAAAAGTAACTTTGTTTCATCTAAATGTCACGCTAGAGCTCTTTAGTTATTTTAAAAAAGGAAAAGGGTAAAAAATCTCTAGACTGAAGTGCACTTGAGAAGCTCATTTTTAGGACTGTTCAGTTCATTGCTTTTGACTAAACCACAAAATTTCTGATTGCTAGAATAAATATTAGAAGGCAGGATAAAATATCCTCCTAACTAGGAGGGTTCGGGTTAATTTGGTGTTGATGAAAGAGAGCTGACTTTTTTATTGTCAGCCTTTTTTATATTCTTTTTAAACATTGCCACTAAATGCTTGATTCCTCTCGTCATGCTCTGTGTTGCTCTCTAGCTGTTGCTGGATGAAGACATAGCTCATTCTTCCAGAAGAAATCAACCATCTTCCTTTAATTGATGAGCTCTAGGAATAAATGTGAAGTAGGATGTGTGCATACATCCTGTAACAGCTAGGTGTGAGGCTGGAGAGAGCTGATACAGATAGATGACCCAGATAGATTTCATACGGTACAGTCTTTCCTGGCTAATCTGTGAAAGAAGTTGTAATACTTAACTGGATTTTATTTTTTTTAGCAGATTTATTGATGGAGGACACTTAAGTATGGTTTTTATTTAATGTATGAACTTCCACTGTTGTCGTGGTTCAGCCCCAGTCAGCAGCCAAGCCCCACGCAGCCGCTCGCTCACTGCCCCCGGGTGGGATGGGGGAGAGAATTGGAAGAGTAAAAGTGAGGAAACTCATGGGTTGAGATAAAGACAGTTTAACAGGGAAAGAAAGAGCCGCGCACGCAAGCAAAGCAAACCAAGGCATCCATTCCCTGCTCCCCACGGGCAGGCGGGTGCTCAGCCATCCCCAGGACAGCAGGGCTCCATCACGCCTAACGGTGACTGGGGCAGACAAACGCCATCACTCCCAACGTCCCCCCTTCCTCCTCCTTCCCCCAGCTCTGTGTGCTGAGCATGACGCCACGTGGTGTGGGACATCCCTGGGGTCAGCTGGGGTCACTGTCCCGGCCGTGTCCCCTCCCAGCTTCCCGTGCCCCCGGCACAGCACGGGGAGCTGAAACAGTCCTTGACTGGTGTAAGCGCTGCTGAGCAACAACTAAACCATCTCCGCATCATCTCCACTGCTTCAGCACAAATCCAAACCACAGCCCCACACTGGCTACTGCGAAGAAAATCAACTCTATCCCAGCTGAAACCAGGACAACTCTATAGCTTCATTCTGATAAATATATAGAGGAAGAGGAGAAAATATAAACTGCTTGTGGACAAAATAAGACTACTATTTTAGAAAACAGACCAGAAATCTGGGTTCCCTGTGAGTTAAGAAATGATTTAAATAATCAGCAGATTCAGTCTCTCTTCATTCTTCACTTTTAGCCCAATGTAACAAAGCTTTTCAAGTAAAGTAAATTTAAAAAAAAAAAGCCAAGTAAAATCACTTTGCTTTTCAAAACCTTCAGAAGCCCTAGAGACCAGTGAATATTTTCGTATATTTTTTTACTGTCCTGTTCATTACTGTAGGAAACAAATACATAAGCAGAAATCAGCCAGCAAGTCCATACTTTCTGAGAACCCCAGGGGACTCCATGTACTTTAAAAATGTATGAGACCCTGTCCACTGAGTCGTTATTAACTGCTAAAGGTCACATGTTTTGACATTGTTCCTGAAAGTTTTGCCTTTAAACCCAGTGACCTCTTCATTTTGGTGTCGATGCACGCCGTCTTCTTGAATATCGTGAAAAAAGGTAGAAAACAATTACAATGATTATGAGGTCTCTCTTGATTTCTATAGCAGTTAATAAACTACCAGTCTCACCAAAGGTAGAAGTGCAGAACTGCTGACAGCTTTGCATTCTTTCACGGGATCCATATCTAGAAACTGTTTTCCCAAATAAGTGTTTATTTTCTGTGAAATAAGAAACTATAAGAAAATTAGAATTAAAAAATCCTATCTCTGTTGAAGACTCATGTGTGAGAAAATTAGCTTCCTAATTAGCTTCATAAAAAAAACTTCTCTTTTTGAGTAAGCAAATGTTCAACTTCAAAGCTCATGCTCTGGTCCTACAAATACAAGGTTAGAGACATAATAATGCAGGTCACATCATTAGCACTTGTCATGAGCTTTTTGTTAATCACATACCTAAGTGATTAATTATTTAGGGCCAAAATAGTAACCTAAAATTTAGAGACTTTTCTTACCTTTATGTGTTTCATCCATGTTAACTGTATTCAATATGTTTTAGTTAAGTCTTGCTAGGTCTGTGCACCAGAGATCTCTGTCTGTAATTCACTACCAAGGCTTGGCATACAGCATAGTTAAGAGAAATTAAAAGGGTCTGCTATTTTTCAAACTTAAAATAAATCCCATAGCTTTTAACCTATTTATTTTTTTTTTTAAATTGCCTTTCTAGGAACAAACTTCACCCTTGCAGAACTAGGAATCTGTGAGCCCTCTCCCCATCGAAGTGGCTACTGCTCAGACATAGGAATACTCCATCAGGGCTATTCCTTGAGCACTGGCTCTGATGCTGACTCCGACACGGAGGGAGGAATGTCTCCGGAGCATGCCATCAGGCTGTGGGGAAGAGGGATCAAGTCCAGGCGAAGTTCCGGTCTGTCAAGTCGTGAAAACTCAGCGCTCACGCTTACCGACTCCGACAATGAAAACAAGTCGGATGAGGAAAACGGTAGGCCTTTTTCTTCAATATAGTCTTAATGCACATGTATGAAAATGTGATCATCCTTAAAAATACATAAATATTCTTTTAAAGGTGAATTTCTCAGTTGTTTTTCTCCGTTTGACCAAAGCTGCATTTTAATGTTGGTTTGAGGTTTATTTTTTTTAGCATCAATATCAGGAAACTCTATTGCATGTATATCATATAGTATTATATATATTGTGTTTTATCTTACAGTTTACTTTCCATGCAATAATCTTTCACAGGGGTTTGTGCTCAGCGTACATTAATTTGAACTTAATGATGAGAAGCAGAAAGAAATTTCTTAAGAGAAATTGTTTCTCATATGTGATTTTTATATACAGCTTGAAGTAATATTAATCCACAGTATGCTAGTAGCTCTAACAGTGGTGCTAATTTGTAACAATCTCATTTCATTTTGAGTGGCTTTTTATGTTTTCTAAGTTGTAAAAAAAAAAATTTAATTTGCTGGTTGTTTATTGGTAAGTATTGGGGGGCTTTTAGAAAGCAAACCCTGCATCAGACTGAGGCGAAGCGCTTGTTTAGTATAGTTTATTAAGTTCATAGAAATGAGACTTTGCACAGTGCAACAATCATTTGTGACAAAATACCTGTACATTCGTTGATTCTCAAAGTAAACTGCATTAAGCCAGCTGTCCTTTCAAATGCACATATCCCAGATTCGTGTTCTTCATACCTATCAGCTAAAAATTTTTACCTGGGGAATTTTCGGTGCTCACATACTTTTAAATTAAACCAAAGAGGAAAAATAGTAAAAATGGATTTGCAGGAATTTATCCTCCATCCTGTAGGGTGATGAAGGGGCAAACTCAGCTATGTTAAAATACGAACTAAAGGTTTTGCTACTTGCCGTCTGAGGAGGTGAAGAGGAATCTCCCTAGCATTATGCCCTCAGAGCAGCTATTCAGGCAGCTGATGCCAGCCAATGAAGCCAGGTCTCTGCTACACATATTACCTGTGAGAAAATTTCATTTGTTACATGTTGGGTGCCTCTCAGAAGAGGATTTTTTTCAGATGTTTATTTTAGGCTCCTCCCCGCTCTTACTGACAGTTGTCTCAGTTCAGCAAAGCCAGCGTGCCAGGCACTAGGAACACAAGCAACTGCTCGTCAAAGCAAACAAGGCAAAACCAAATTACCGTTTTTATATTGATAGGAAAAAGTTCAGAGAAGTGTAATTGATTTTGTTTGTAACAGCAGTCTTGTTTTGTTGCTTTAAATTGAATCTTCAAGTAATATTTCCTCTCCCTAGGCATAGCAGGATACATTTCCTCATCAAACCAAAGAGGAAATGTATATTTATCAATAATGGTACATACAAGGAAGGCAGTATTTTAAAAAGAATCAGTGACTGATTAGTTGATTTTTCTTTTTTTTTCATTATACCATTTACAGAAAACATGACAACTTCCATTGACTTCAGTATAGTTTTGATAAGGCTACTGTGCATAATTTCAAATAAAAAACCTGACTACTGAAATTCTGGCATTATAGAATGATTTCGATTCATTTCTGTAGCGTGAATTCACTCCTCTGAAGGTGATGCCTCCATTTCAGGGGAAGCACTGTGCCACACCTTTTGTCTGAGAAAATTTAATCTCAGGACCCACTTTCATTCGTACTGTTGCAGACATTGATAAAAGAATGAGTCTGTTTGCTTGCATTTAATTTTCCTTCTTATATTAAGTGAATTATTAAGTAATTGGAAACAGTGCAGCGAATCCATTTTGAACAGGTAATTTTTCTAACAACAATGTTCATAACAGAAAGGAGGACATGATGAAACAGCACACAAGAAACAAACCAGTATGTGGAATTCATTATTGCTTGGACAGGTTTTTGTGATAAGGGTTTCTGTATGTTTGATTGTTTAAAAAAACCCCACACAAGTATGAAGCAACTGTTATATACACAGAGGTGTTAACCTCAGTAAACTTTTTAGTCTTACTCTCTCACAAATCCTGGTTAGCTCAAAAATCAATGCTTCTTCACATCACTGATTTTATGAAGTTTTGGGATGCATTATCATATAGATTGACAGTTGCCCCACTGCTTCAGCACCACAGTGTGGACACTTACAAAGCCATGATTAATTTCTCACGCTTGTGCCCAGCAGTGGTTTCCTACATAATAAACACTATGTCCTTCAGCAGCAGATCAATAACCTGCTAGGTATTCGTCTTGAAGAGGAAGTAACAAGAATCTATACCTCAAGAGGAATTCATTCTCTGATATGGTTTCAGATTTGCAGGATGCTAGCATAAAACAAGACATTTCTTGGGATGAGATTTTATCCATTTATGCCTGGCGATATTAGGAGGAACTCATGTTGCGTAGACCACTGCATTTATTTAGGGTACTGCTGAAGCTTTTTCCCTGGTACAGTTCAACTGTTGTGTTACAAAGCAGTAGTTCAACTCCAAGAGGTTTGGGGTTTTTATTGTTTAATATTGAGGTGCTATCACAATTTCTATCATTGTACTTAAAAAAAAAAGCAACAACAACAACAAAATATCTCTCACTTTTCTTGTAATATTAAATCTATTTTGACACTTCTAGTACATCTCCAAGTAGCACAGAGGAGGCTGCATTTCTAGAAATTTCTGTAACGGTATGATTTTGTTCCTATTCAAATCCATTCACAAAGCGTATGACTGTTTTCTGCACTTCTAGATTTAGTATGATTTAATTTTATCATAAATTAGAATTCTGTGAACCTTGAAATATTAGCTGGTTTGAAATGCTTATAGATAAATTGAAATAATGGAAACTCATTTAAATTCAATGTTTTACTTGGTATACTAAAATCCTTCCTAACAAGCCACCTTATCGAGAATCCAGTTTGAAAAGCAACACTTTTATTTTCACAGGTCTGATTAGGCTCTAAATTCTTATCCTATCTCGCAGCTTTTACCACTGTCTTGATCTGGCCGTCTCTTCTTTAGACATGACAATGTGAATATATAACAGAAAATCTGTTATATCAGATTTCAGATATATAACAGATATATATACAGATATATATAACAGATATTTAACAGAAAATCACCAATTATGTATTGAGTCGTGAGACTTAAGTAAATTAATCTTTTTGTGATACATACAAATGTAAGAAGTCAATTAGAAATATAGCTCACCTCTGATGTCACGTGCCGGCTTTGTAGAGAGTATTATTTGCAGGGACCCGCAGGTACGGAGTATAGGCGATAAACCAGAGGGTTCCTGAATGCTTATTTTTTCTTTCCTTTTATTAAAATCTATAACTGCTTATTCCAAAACATCACAAAAAACTTCAAAAGTAGCATTTGCCATCAGTTGTCATGTGTTCTTTCCTAAGCCTACAGTATTCCTATTTCCAGAGTAAAGCTTATGTGCTGATTATGTTTAGGTAGTGATCTTGAAGCAAGTACTCCTCCAGGGCTGTTTGGTTTGGGTTTCGGTGTTTTGTTTTTGTTTTGGTTTTTTGTGTGTTGTTTTTTTTTTTTGTTAAAGTAGAGCAGTTGTTCTTTTTTTGAGTTGAAAATTATGTTCTTCTCAAAAATATAAGACCTGTTGTAAAATAAAGTAACTTTCAATTTAAAAATCCGTGAAAACAGAATTGCTGTTCAGAATGCTTTTGCAACAGATCTGCAATCTTCTCTTTTCCTGGCTTCACTGTTATTGAATGACCAGTTACAGGCTGTTAGGGAGGCGATTTAACTCAACCGACATTAGACAGGTGAGAGTGAAAAGCTGAACAAACCAGTAATACAGAAGAGGAAACATAATCCTAGGTAGAATAAAGGAGAATGGAAAAGTAGCATGTAAACTCAGAGCAGATCTCGGTAATACCTCAGAGTGCTGAAATGAACCAGTAGACCCAACGAGAATCCACAAGGAGGGCTTTCCATTTGATATGAATTTAGATCGTGTTAATTCTCCTGTTGTAAAAGAGGAAACATCTGGAATGGTGTTGGCGACTATTTTTTGTCTTTGGTAGGAGGTTGTTACCTTGGCACTTTTTGTATTAGTACCATTGTTGTAGACAATGGGTAATATCACTGGTAGAACGGGACATAACATAAAATGCTCATCATGAGATTTCTACTCTGATATTATAATATTATACACTTGAGATGTTTCTGTTTTACATTTGTGTGTCAGGAAAGAAAAAAAGCATGTCTTGGGGGAGGAGGAGAACTTCCAGGACTGAAACCATGTTATTAAAATAGTGTCAGACCGAAAAAGATGATCAAGGCATGCTGTTATCTTCCTAGTAGTGATTCTGAATTGAGCGGCAAGACAAGAATGAATGGGAAGAAATAAAGCAAGTTCAAACTTCAGCAAAACAAGGGAAATAGTTCAAGGTCATACTGTGGCAATCTGTGTGTATGTTTTAAAGAAATCAGCAATAAAACACTGATTTCGGTAGCTCTGTGTAGATAATGCTATGAAAAGCAAATAATCGTGAATATATGGAACCACTGCTGCGTTGATAGCCCAGCTGTACCCGGTGAGGTCTGGAAAAGTGATGCATTATTGGAATGAACCTAGAGAGTCCTGACGCTGAATCCGGTAGTGCCATGCACTTTCCTTTCCTCACTTCATCTCCCTTTCTTCCTGGAGATCGTCCCTACTCCACTGGAGCCAGCCTGTCTCCAGCACCAGGTGTGAGGATTCAGGTCACACGGAAAGGTTTTGTAGGATGCTTTGCAGGTATTTTCAGGTTCAGTATCCATCGATATTTGCTATGCTAGACATATTGCTGACAATGAATTCTGTTATTTTTCTTCCACGTTACATTTGTGGTGCTTTTATTTTAGTAATTAAAAGTTTGAATACCAGACAATACCATGTGTGCATATCACTTATAAAAAAATATAGAGTACCATGAATAAAGAAAAGTGAAGCTGGGAAAGTTGTAAGATAAAATATGAGAAACGGTATTTATGTGTTGTACTTCTGACTGAATCTTATGAAAAACAGGGAAATAATATTTTCCTTTTTTCCCCCCTTGCTATGAAGTTCTCAGTTGTGATTTCATCTAGTAATTTCTCAAATGCATATGTAATGTAAATCTTAAAAAAACCCCAAACAAACAGACAAAAAAGCAACCAAAAAGTCCCATCAAAACAAAAAACCCCAACAAAAACCACCCTAAAATTCAAACTTACCCCATATTTTATTGTTGCTTCAGTTTTATGAGCAGTATAATCCGGGCTTTTCCTGGGATGTTGTTGTATAACAGGCTTAGACTTACAATGGCAAAGAAAAGATATTACCGCATCAGAGGAGTGTACAGAGAGGCACCGAACCTTCAGATGACAGCCGAGGAGCTTATTTTCTTATTTTTACTGTTTTGATTTTGACATGTGGTTCTCAATATTTTATTACTCCAATTTTTATTCAGCTTTCTATTTCACACTTCATAATTTACAGAAAAGGTTATGATGAAACTGTGATTCTGCTCTTGAGAAGATTTTGGTTTTGTTGTATGCATGCTAATGTCTGTGAGTGGTAAAAACAGTTCGAAAGTAGAAGGTTTTAACCTTCCTTGTGACAGAATTCTGTTTGGGTTAAAAAAGCGAGTGATTAAGCATGCTACTAAATATTCCCACTAACAGATATTCACTTTCGCCTATGGGAAATACTTTCCTTGCTAAAATGGGCTGTTTAAACAGTGGTGATACAGCTAGAGCAGATCTGTAGTCTGTAATTGGGGGGGAAAAAGAGAATATGATCTCACTATTTTGAGATATCCATGTTTTGTGTACAAGAAGAAGCAGGGAAGCTGTAGACTTACTGTACATTGCATAGCAGAGTGCTAATTTCAGCTGTTAGTACTGTCTGGGAACCTAAGTTCCCATTTCCCTCCCAGACCGGCCCAGGTAGCTTGGAAACAGCAGGAGAGACAGATATGAAAGAGAAGAGAGGAAGAGCTGCCACAGTTGTACGATCTGTTCATAACTGAGAAAGTGTCCAGATGGTCCTAAGGAAATTATGAGATTTAAATGAAATGTCATATACTCAGAAAATGGAATCACATACGTCATACATCAACTAGACTTCTTAAGAAGGAGTGCTAGGGAGGTTAGCTTGTGCATGGGCATACTTCATCTCTTCTTTAGGAAAGCTTGTAAAGTACTTTGTAAATGACAAATTTAGAAAGTCATTAAGCACAGTATCAAAGCTCTGTTGCTTAAGTGGATCCAATTTTGATGTGCTCTCAAAACCTGAGGGCACTTCTGATAGGAAGTGGTTTCCTAATGAGGGATTGACTAGCAGGGATGACTTTTAAAGACTTAACTACACATCAACTACAATTTTATCCAGGTAAATGGCTTATGCATTCAGTGCAGGGGGAGGTTGGATGATGGGGTTAAGGACAAAAAATGGATGTGTAGTACTGGTAAACATTAAAGCCTTGTGGAAGATAGAATCACAGAATCACAGAACGGCAGGGGTTGGAAGGGCCCTCTGGAGCTCCCCCCGTCCAGCCCCTGCGTGAGCAGCACCCCCAGAGCAGGGGCACAGGACCGCGTCCAGGCGGGGTGGGAATGGCTCCAGGGAAGGAGACTCCACAGCCTCTCTGGGCAGCCTGGGCCGCTGCTCTGGCACCCGCACAGCAAAGGGGTTTTGCCTCAGATTTCAGTGGAACTTCCCGTGTTCCAGCTTGTGCCCG
>VZTV01084910.1:0-44055 GCA_013400875.1 Anhinga rufa | reverse complement strand
CCCATGAGGTTCCCTCGGCCCAGCTCTCCAGCCTGCCCAGGTCCTGTTGGGATCTTCCATTCAGTCCAGTGTTGAGCAGAGAGATGTATACCAGGATCTCAGGTTTTATTCTCCCAGAGATATATGTACTTCTAGCCCTCATGATTATAGAAGAAATTAATGGAGTGTAAATAACAACAAAACAAAACAAAACCACAAACCAAAACAAACCAAAAAAAACCCCAAAACCACAAAAACCACCAACCTCTTATTCATGGTGCGGTAAGGTCTTCTACCATGGGTGTCTGTCATCATTCATTTGAGTCAGGGTCTCAGTGACTCTAAAACTTGTAAACTGTCATTTCTCTGAGGTGTCAGTGATTTCGGTACCTCTGCCACGCTCTATGCCGCGCTGGGCTAGCGTGCTAGCAGCGCGCTGTGGCTGCTGGGCCTTGGCCGTTGTGCTTTGTGTCCATCTACCATAGGAGCACCTGGCTGAAGCTGTGTCCTGCTCTGCAGTTTCTCTCTTCAGAGTGACTTTTTTGGGTTATATGAAATTCCCCTTACATAATTGCATGAACCAAGGCAACCAGGAATTGAGACCTGGGAAGTGAAATCCAGCACTGCATTTAGCCTGGAAACTGAGGAGAACAGAAATATTGGCTGGTGAATTAAGGCTACCTGGAAAATACTGCAGCAGCTGGGTTCATAAACTGCTAAGGCTACCTGTGATCTTCTTTTTTCCTGAATTCATAGGGAAAGAGCTTTTGTATGCAGCTGTATCAACATAATCGTGTGAAGGTCACAACATGGAGAGGTTTTTAAAAAAAACCTCTCAAAATAACCATGAGATTTTTCAATTAATATTTTAATTATGAGCCTTTCCATCTACTAGAGAGAGATGATGAAGCTATGTTTAACAAGAACTCCATTACAGCAGATCATGCAGTTTGTCAATTATTAGTTTTAGTAAAGCAAACTTAGATGATATAGGTCACCCAGGTAAGCAAGCGTCAGTGCCTTTGTTCAAAGTATAACTGAGTTAGAATAATGCCTTTTTATGCTTTTCTATAACAGAGAGGTGTATCTGATAAAGTTAATCCAGCTTGGTAATAAGTGCATTGTGAATGGCTGATGAGTGATAAAACCTTCACAGGAAGGTTTGCCTGTATGTGGTGTTTAACGAAATTTATCACAGTGAAACAAAAAAAATATGTATTTCACACTTCCATTGTAAACTGAAGCACACATCACAGGAAACCATACACCAAAATGATTTTTGGTCTTCCCTTTCAAAAGACTGTAAAATTTTACCAAAACCTCCTCTAAATTTGTCAAGCCAGATATTGGCACCTTTGCTCCTGTAGCATATCCCATTATTAATAATCTTCCTAATTACAAAGACTTGCCTATTTCACTGATAAGTACATAATTAGGTCAAGTTACATACTGGTTTTCCTAGTCAACCCTACATTCATGAGGCTTGGCCTGAGTCTGACCGATTAACGCTGAGAGTTCAGTGAATGCCTGTTTGCCATACGTGTAAAGCTCCACATGTATATGGCTGCTGAGGTATTATAACCATTTCTAAGTATTTCATTTGTTATGCTTTGTGTTTACACTCTGCACACTGCTCTTTTCAAGTAACCTGGCAGCTTGTTGAAGACAAAGTATTTGAATTGATTGTTAGTGTGATGCTGAAATGTGACATTCTATTTAGGTAGAGTAGAATTCATCTTCAGGTAGAAAATGCATAGGAAACTATACCTTAGCTCTTTTAGTGCCGAAGTTTTCATATGTATGTATTAGAATAAGCTGACTTTGTAAAAAGTTATCCCATAATTACTGAGTTTCAAGAGAGATAATTACTTTTTTTTATTAAAAAACTTTTTTTTACTTAGTTCTTAGTTATAAATGTTAAAGATGTGCCATAAGTTCCGTTCCTTAGATCAGAGGAGAGGAAATCTAATTCATGAGTTTTATGTTTTTACCCATAAAGTTTTTTTGCAACTCAACTTTTTGCAGAAGCTCCTGGCAGAATTGGACAACTTCTGTCAGATATTATAGGAGCAATCTGGAAATCAACTGTTTTCTTTACTTTTAATTTCACTATATTTCACATGGGTTAAAGACAACTTTCTGCTTAATTTAAGCTTTTACACATTCTGTGACAGTCTCCCTCCTTGACATTGATAAGGGAAATACTTTTATATATTCGTTCAGTCTTTCTGAGCATTTGAAATTGCGGACTCTCTGGCATTCTTGCTTTAAGAAGCTATGGGGATGATTGGCAGTGCTTCAGAAAGGCTGAAGTTCTGCCTCTTGAATCAAGTGAAAGATTTCTTATGAGCAGCTGTTTGTCCACTTCCAAAACACTCGCCTGTTAAGTCTGTGGCTCACAGACCTCTCATCAGTGTTCTTCAACATCTCAAAAGCTGTTGGTAGCACTACAGAGACCATGCTGAAATCTTAACCGAATGTGAACATGAAATACTATCTATACTAAAAATAAAGGACCATTTTTTCAATTCATAGTTTGTCTCTCTGCTGGTTAAAGAACATCAGGTTAGACTAGAACCCATAAAAGGAAGCTACGATGACACCGGAGAGATGAAAGCATTTTGAAGAACTTGCCTTTTCAGAAAAGTTACCTGCTATTGAAGGCTCGTTATCATTGTTCTTAAAAATAACTGTCTACGTTTTGCGACTTGCTGTACGAATGCTTTCCATGTGAATAGGTTTACATGAAGCAGTAGCTTTAAACGTTTTTCCAGGCTGAATAATTTATCTCATTATAATGTGTTACTCTTTGTCACCAGAGGGTGCCATTGCTGTGATCTTCCACATTCTTGTGCTAAAACCCACTGAATTTTGGAGGAGGTACTGCTTCTAAACGGTACCTCTTCCTTTAGTTGTGTAAAGCAAGGGCAAGAAAAAGTGGCCTTATGGAGAATAATTTGCACAACTGGCAGCAGAACTCTGTGTAGATTCAATTCTACGGGTGCTGTTTCTTTCACGAAATCAAGCAGTAGTTGGAAAAAGGGGCTGTTCCCTGCTTATCCACTTGGGTTTGTTACTTAAATACCTTTAACTAGCACCACTTATACTGTAGTTGCGTACGAACTCTACATCGCGCATATCTTTCTGAGCAAATATCTCGAGTTTCTAGTTACTTAGTACTGTGCAGCAGAACAACACTGGTGTCAGAAGAGGAGGCAGTTTTATTTGTGAATTAATTCACAGAAAGAGGCATAGTTACTGCAAAATAAGTTGCTGATATACTCTGTGCTGGCTCCTCAAGGAGTCCAGGTCAAGGTCCCTTTCCTAATATCAAAAATGTGTAAGAGCCTTAGGCTTGTATGTGCTCTCTGTCCACCTAAGTCTGTGGTTGCACAGTGGTTATCCATCTGTGGTCAGGTGGTGGGCTCTGAGGGAGGTTTACACAAGCTGGATTCTAGGAAGCTTAGCTGATTCATGGAATATATCACAGGTACAGTCCATTCACAGGGTATGTCAGACTATTTAGGTGCAATATGAACTCATGTTTATACCTTCCATCCTTTGGTATTTTCTTTGTGCTCCCAAATAGACAGTGCAGCTATCCAGGTAAATGAAATGAAAATATGAACTAATCAAGCTTCTTTTCCTATAGGCTAAGATGGAAGAGGAAGTTTTGGTGGGTTTTTTAGTATTTAATTTTTAAAAACCATGCTGGTATTATTGAGGGCCTTCAAATAACATCTCTCTGGGACCAATTTTAGAGCTGAGCAACAATTCAGTGGAAGGGATGGCTTTTGTGATTTCTGAAGCTATTATAAATATCTCAGAAGTTGCTGACTGTTCGAGTCGTTCTAAAGCCTTCCAGTAGCACGTTGCTGATACAGAGAGGGAGACCGTTCAGTTGATGAGATTGTATTTGCCAGGAAGTTCAGGATGCCTATGGAAACTGATACTTCCTTGCCTACTGAAACTGAGATACCATCTTGTAAGAAGGCATAATATCATTCAATTATATCAACATGCCTGTAGGCAAGGCACAATATGTGAGCATCATTTGTTTGCTTAGAGCCATGACTGTCATTCAGGAATACTGAATGGGAGCAGTTGGATTTTTTCACACAAATGGTTAAGGGACTTTTCTCAACATCAAATTAGTGTTCAAGAGTGAAAATATAGCTTCTGTTTCCTCAGATGCTGAGCTGTAAGAAGGAGTAATCATGATTCCTGGGGGAAAAATGTTGGTGCGGGTTTTTTTTGTTGGTTCGTTGGTTGGTTGGTTTTGGTTGGGTTTTTTTGTTTGTGGTTTTTGTTGGTTTGGTTTTTTTGCTTGTTTTTTTTTTTTTTTTTTTTTTAATTGAGTGGTACTAGATAAGAAATGGGTTTATCAGTTTTCCATAGAACACTTCTGTTTAGTGAACCTGTAGTAAGATGAACTACAGTGAAGTACTGCTCTTTCCAGTTTTCTTTCAAAAGAGAGGAATTATTTTTAAGGAGTCATATGCTATTTTTGTATCTCCCACATAATGCTGTAGCTTTAAGCTGTGAATAGGGACAAAACAAGGGAGTAGATATAACTGCTTAACAGAGTGGAGTTTATCTTTTGTAGCTCTTTCTTTTTTTTCCTTTTTAAACTCCTTTTTGCTAAGTAACACAACATCACTAACACTTACGCTAAAAAGTTGTTTCTGAACAGGTTGTACAATGCATAGGAAGAAGGTGTGGGGTAGGAAGGATTAGCTGAAGGCTCAGACTGTGACCTACGGTGTGAAAAGATGAGTGGGTGAGAACAGGTAGTGGGACGTGAGGTGCAAAGGAAGGAGGAGTCCAAGGAGGCTGCGGAGAACTCATCAAATGCTTAGGTTTAGGAAAGCCAATGAAACAACGCACCTGTGCAAGGAAGTAGCAATCTGCCATCAAAAATAGTTTTACTAACCATATTTATATGCTCTTTTGCAAAAGCTTGCTATAGCAATACAGGGAATAAGTTTTGGTGGTTTTTATCTGTATATAAATGCTGATGTTTACTTTAATAACCTATTTTACTATAGCAAAGCTTCTAAGCTGTTGGCCTTGAAGGGTTAATGTGTCAGTGAATGCCACAAGATTGTGCTATCTCTTTGTGAATGAGATACAAATATCTGGAGTTTTGTCGTCTTTCTCATTTTTATGCATTTCACAGTTATTTCTAAAGCTAACAATATATGTAAATAATTCAGTTTGTTTCCTTCCTTTGCGGAGTTCTCTACAAGTTCAGTATTAAATAGCGAAATAATAAACCTTATCTGCCCAGTGCTGTCAATATATCCCTGGGTAACTGCTCAAAGACTCCTTGAGTCTTGGGTGTCTAGGTTGATTTGCCAGCTCTAATCTTCTGGGTAATTACTGCGTACTTCAAGACCACTTCTATTGTGGTACTTAGCCAGTTTTTATTCTTTGAGATACTTTATTATTTCTCGACCTATAATTTGACTTCCCTAAGAGTATCTGAAGATGGGTACCCGTACTCAATTTAATCCTAAATTTTGGGATTGGATCATGCTCCAAGCCTGTCCTCTGTCTGCCTCAATCAGGACTCATTGTCCTCTCCCCTGTGGACACTCTATTTGTGGACTTAATGACCTCACCCAGAAGTAAGGACATTCTATACTTAATGGAGCACTGTATCGGCTCTCTTAGGTGACAGAATGCCATCTAATCTTTTCAAATGAATGTTTCTATTAATTTAAAAGCAGAATTTCTCCTATATGTTCAGATTTTTGAGTGGTTTGAATTAATTCATTACATTTTACTTCCACAGATATCAGGAGAGATGAAGGCAGTCTGGTGTGATTACAACTATGATATTTTGTGTGGCGCTTTTTTTTTTAAGAGAGAAAGATAAATAAGAGACCTATGATAAATGTTAGAAAGCGGACCTAAACCCACAAGAGGGACATTAATAATCACTGGTTTCTATTTTATCCTCAGTCCAGCTCTTTTGCTAAAGATCCTAAGGAAACATTCTGGGAGCAATCAGTACTGCAGCCTTTTAAATTGAAGGCTGGAGTTGTGGGGGGATGATGTGAACATAATTCTGAGGCCTTCACAGTTGACATCGTTAAGAAAAATAATTGTACATGGTGCAGTGTAAAGGAGGTTGACCGGGTAGCTAGCTGTACACTTTCTATGGCTTTGGTCAAACCCCTGATAATTTATATTAATTTTTTTTTAAGTCTTTCATTTTTTTACTGGTATTTTCCACCATATTTTTCTCCCATCCTTTTCAGTCTTGATAAAAATACTGTGGCATTTGCTAGTCTTTGCCTGAAAGACCATTTATTCTCCCTTTCTGCATTTTTTTTTTACTTTTAATATATCGTAGTGCCTTGAGCTTAAGACTTTAATGTGGTTCCAGATAATCTCCTAGTTTTGTTTGACACGTGATGCCTTAAAAGCACTCTTTATAAAGCACAATATTACAGTATGAATGTGCAAAGTGAGGGTTATTTTTTTTCCTATATATGATGAATTCTTTGCATGGTTTAAAAAAATGGAGGAATAGATCATCTTACAGAAATAATTATCATCTTAGAAAAACAATCTGAAGAAATCAATATTTTTCTTTTCTCTACTTTTGTCCCTCCTTATTTGAGTCTAGTTCATGAAATAGCTGCATGTTAGAAATGCCTCAAATCACTTCTGTGGTGATAAATTTTGACACTCTTTCAAACACTGGTTTTATGTATTTCCTTTTTGTTAGTCTTCTTGCGCCATATGTACTGCAATAGTACTCTCATTTTCTTAGCATGAAAGAAATGGGTTTTTTTAACAAACAAAAACTTTTCAAACAATTTTAAATGTGATTTGAAGCTCCTAAAGTCTTACTTGAGCTCTGCTGTTATGTCTCAGAGGAGTAGAACATACGTGGCAACTTCTCCAGAAAGATCCTCTCAAAAGAACATATTAAAGATGAAATACAAGGATTTTTAGATCAAAAGGCTAATGATTTTTTAAAATCTTTACCATGTGATAAATTAATCAGAAGGTATTATAAAGATGTACAAACTTGCACAAGGAGAGAAGAGAAAGTAGACAGTGGCTTTGAAATGACTGTAGACATAGACCTAAAGGCTTACTTTCAGAAGTTAGTTATAAACAAACAGACAAGTACTGCAGCATATGCACTTGTTAGCAATCTGATCTGTGCCAGGGTGAGTGTGATGAGAAAAATTATTGATATGTTCACATTTTATCAGATATTGATATCATCTTTTTTATCGGATATTTGATTGTATTTACAGAGATGTTAGAATGCTCTGACGTAAAATAATCAGGAGTAATGCAGTGACTCTTCAGAAGCCCAGCATTAGTCTTTGGTGTCGCTCAGGTCTTCCGGTGCAGTATAAGCTGTATACCAAGCCGCGCGAATAAAATTATACCTTCTTATAATTTCTTTAAAGAAAAAAAAAAAGTGATTCTTAAAATGGAAAGTAGTTAGCTAATATATATCAGTATGGACATAAGTTGCATATTTCTGACAGGAATTATAACCAACAGACTTGACTCTGTAATTATGAAAATATTCTGCTATTTAATGAAAGCCCAACAGACTTTCATAGCATGTATCCAATGGCAGATGCTGGACCAAAACACCTAAATACGATGATAATTTCTGTTTCACATTTCTTATGTGAGCACGTATATGACTCATTCATGCTTAAAAAGCATTTGTGAATGGATTTATCATTTGGTTAATTAATAATTTTTGCATCAGAATACAAGTATAATGGAACCTGTTCTAACAGATCAGCTGCAGCAAAAGCGAGCAGCAGGAAGGGAGAGTTTGTATTGTAGCTTTCCATATGAGACTCATAGATAAGCCTTACCTGCCTGTTCCCCCCCAAAAGAAAGATGCACTGTAATTAAATTTATAGTCCTCATTGCGGTTTATCTTATTTTTCAAGATCTATTTTACTTATTCATGAAAGGCAAGGTAAATTCCACAACTCTGTGAGCTGTTATGATGCTTACGTAAGCAGAATATGTTATCATCAAGTTTACTAAATCTTAACATTCAAAGGAATTTTGCAAGAATTAGAAACAAAAAGCTTGGTTCTGCAAGTCCATTTAAGTTTTAATTAAATAATACTAATGGTATTTTAAGAAGGATTTTGAGAAACAATCAAAGAGTAACTTTATTGTTATGATCTATCAATAATAATGAAGGAAAGTTCTGGGCTGCATACATCCAAATTGTGAATTTATGGCAATGCTATAATGATGATTGTAGATATGGAACCTAGAATAAACATGCACAGTTCTAGCAGTGCTGAGTGTACTAACATGTAGTCCATGCTCTGTTTATCTGTGAAAAAAAATTATTCGTCAGTCTAGGAAATGGTTGCAAACCTGATGAAATTAGTCCTGTATACTTATCTTCTAAAGAGTTTCTGAAGTCTGAGGAATTAAAATGAGGGAGGCAATATTTTTACAGACTTTATTTCATATGCTATTGAAACATAAAGTTCAGTGAGTGAATTCTGATAATTTTGTACAAGAATTTCTATGAAATATACATCCCGTTAGGTAAATTAATTTCAGCTGCTATTATTAAAGAGATAATTTAAAGCCCTTGCCAAGCAGCCTTTATTTAGCAATAGCAAGATCATCAGGCAGGTTGAACATGTGCTTGAGTACTGGTTCGTACTCTAAATCAAATATTTGGAAGAAAAATTATCTCATGGTAATTTTGTTATGTAAAAATTATCACCTGTCACCCAGGCATGCTCTCACATGGGACCATGACAGGCGGCACATGAACTGCATCCGCACCATGTGCTTCATTCAAACCTAAAGCTGTGCCTAGAGAGTCTCTGAGCGCCCCTGCTTTTTATGTCCCGATTAAGGATGCCCTTTGATGGGGAGATGGTGTTGCACAGCCCCTCGGCTGAGGCTCTCCCAGGGTTGTGCTGCACCTTGTCTCTTTTTATCTTGTTCTGTGTTAGAAGAGAGGTGCCTGCACAGTCTGTACCGTGCACTGAGCTGCGCTGCCTCGTGTCGGTCAGTGGCGACCATCACTTGCCCCCTGCGACCGCCGAACTCCCGGTGCAAACAGCCTTCTGTGTTGAAACTGAATGTCAGCTGGAGTATGATTATTTACCAGGTAGGATAGTGTGGGAAAGACCAGCCAGTCTGAGTTCAAAACAAGACTCTACCAGATTGATATTCATTAGCAATAAACGTCTAGTTCTTGATCGTGGTTCACTCCACACGGAGCTGCTGCTCACCAGTCTCGTGCTGCGCCACTGGTGCAGCACCCGGGGCTGGGCTGGTGGCCGAGCTCCCCGCGCGCTCTGCTGCCGATGGCGGGCCGCCGGCTGCAGAGATCCTGTGAGTGAGGAGCTTGAACCAAAGCGAGTATCTTTATCTTCCCCGTTTTTCCGCTCTTCTTCAGTGTTTTTATGCTTTTTGTCCTCCTCCCCCAAAACAAGGATCTCATTTGCTCCCAGCATAGTATACCTTATTTTAAGGACCATGTTCCTCTGGACACTCTCCCTGCTTGCTCTACAGCCCTCGTTCTTATCTGGCAGATTTTACTTCTGGCACATGTTTACCTCTGCCCCATTTGTCCAGCTGTATCACAACTCTCCTTTTGCCCCTGTGTGGTTATATATTATTTATGTACTTAATTTTGCAGTGTTACAAAATGCTGGTTGTGCTTCCTGCAGCGTTACCATGTTAAAAAATGTCCATATGCTGTTGCAAATTGTGCAGGTTTTATCCAGAGCCCTTCTGCCTAGGCGGAAGGCAGGCATCCAGCCTGAGGGATGCAGCAGCCTCTGCTTTGGCTGCGTTGTCTCAGGACAAAAGAAAATTTAAAAAAGATTAGCTTAAAATGCAACTTTTAAAACTTTTTTTTTTTTTAACATCATTACAACTTTCCTATAACCCATTTCTGTCCATAGAGTACCGAAAAGGGAGCCGTTAGAGCTGCCTGCGGCTGCCTCGCGCTGCCCTGCCATGCGGTGGTAACAGGGCAGAACCAGGCCACGTCGACCTTTCACTGAAGAGCTGTGGGTTAGGAGTCAAGCTCTGGTTTAAAAGCTGCTTTGATTAATACAGTTATTAAAACAGCAGAGAAGTGTTGTAGCAATAAATCAGTTGCGTAGCGTACATAGGACTTGGGTGATGAAACCTGGTTTTTATTTATTTTTTGGGATTTGCTACTTGTGGTTATCCACCGTGCCTTTGACTACATATAGGATTTATTTTTGTTCAGCTCTGTTGTAGTGTGCTGAACACAATATGCCCCAGAGCCCCACGTGAAGCTTCGTGCCAGGACCAAACGGTACAGCATTGCTGCGGTAGCGATGGCTGCGTTGTCTTCTTGGCCCCTGTGACGGATCAGGGGCCAACAGTCCATTGATCACTGCTCCTGGGCTTCTCTCCCACTTCCCGCTGGGTGTGAAAGAGACACTTGGTGACTTAAGAAGTAGATGCGTAATCTGGACATTTATAAGTGGGAAGAAATAATCGTTTTGGTTCATACACAGGTGAGTTGGCTTGAAGGCTACTAGCAAAAAAGATTTCCCTAGAAAATAACTAGACAGGAAAATGAGTTGGACTTCTGAGGAGTTGATGTATAAAGTATGTAAATAGCAATAATCTGGCATACTGTCAGGCTTACACTTTTTCCCTTGATATATAGAATTTGTGTGATCTGCTCGGTCCAGCATCTTACTTGTGATATATATTTTTACAATTAAATTTGTGAGTGGCTTCCTTTTTTATTTTCTTTTTTAATGTGAGCATTTTATGACAGAAATTCTAAGTCCGGTTTGGAGCGTTATGCTTTAGACATCTGTCTCCTTAAAACTTGAGTGAAAATACAAGATGCCTATTTGAATAACATGGTGTCACCAACAGTGCTTGAAAGTGATGCAAGAGGTGATGGTGCTTCCTTCTGGTTCTCTCATCGTAGATCACGTAGTACATTTGTGCAGGTATGCGGGTAGTTCTTTGAAAACAAATAATAAGAAGGTCCAAGATGTGATGTCAGATCTAGTTAATCAGTGTACTAGAAATACATTACCCTAAATGTTGGTTAGGAAAATACTAATCAAAGTCTTGAGTTTCTTTTCGTTTGGGGAGACAGATGGCATATCTGCTTAACGGCAAATATCCAAAAGAAATTTTTTTAAAATCCTATCTTTCAAAACATGGCAATCAGAATCATCTTGGAAAGGAACTATTAAATTTAATAAGCCATATGTTCAGTGAATTTACTTATTTTGTTCTGAGATGTAGACATAAAATTCACCTCTGTGTCCTTTTCTGTAAATTAACTGCCTTATTTTCTGCTACACAATTAAGGTATTTAACAAAGTTCCAAACCTGCAACGTATTATTAGCCAAATACGGCAACTAGTTTTCATGTTGCTAAAATAAATGCATTTAGGTGAACAGTCTGCAGTTTACCAGAGTTCCCTCTGTGGAGTTCAGCGTGTTTGAAGATCAGATTGACTGGCAGCTTCCTTGGTATACATAAAACAGATCTAAAATTATTTCAAATAGAAATTCTCTGAGGATTGTATCATCTTTGCTGTTCTGTTGTACTGAAGATGCAGATGTGCCAGACTGTTCTGCTGGATTATAAATGCATTAGTGAAACCCTAATATACTCCCTAACAAATATATGCAGTGCAAGAGGTTTTCTTAGCCATCTTGTACCCACTCATTTTATTTATTTCATGTAATTGGCATGTCGTTCTGCTTTTATAGCTTGTTAAAATGAGATGTGAAAATGGCTGTAGCTAATGGCTGCTGGAAAATCTTTTCACATGGTAGGCAGGAAGAATGTTTCAGAAAAAATACATTGCAGATTTTAAAGCACAGTGCTCTCCCAGTGAGAAGCAGAGATTAAAAAGATGGATGTAATGCGCTGGTATTTATAGCAGAAGCAAGTTTTAATGACCTTGGATATATAAATGAACATCATATACAAATGCTCAAGTGCTGTAGCGGCATGCCGTTGTAGGTGCAAGGATACCGGCGTAAGCCAGGGCTCCTCTGCACTGTGGTGCTAATACTGAGGCATAGGAGTGCTGTGAAGAGGCGGGTGAAAGTGGAGAGGATTTTTTTCCCTTTCCTCCTTCAGAGAAAATGATAAGAGAATACCTGGAACGAGGTTCTCTGAGCATCTTCCTGCTCTCCCTTTCTAACAAACAGAGCGTGTTCCTTGAAAGCATTTTTCCCACCTCTCTTTCTCAGGTGCAAAGTCTGTGTCACCTGATGATTCCCTAAAAGCTGGTCCTTGTTGCCAGCCACTGGGCAGGTGTGATCCAGAGTGGGAGTGTGGAGGAATCATTTCTCCTGACTTTTCTGTGCAGTCCGACTTATATTCCCTTGCTCCATGCAAGTCACTGTGTTGATCTGTTCTAGCCCTGCCCTCTCCTAGAGAGTTTGGTTTCTTGGTTTGCCAAGGGCTAGTTTGTTCAGCAAAGTTTGTGGCTTGGAAAGGGGGTGGGTTTGTTGCTGCTGTTTGTTTAGGTTCCTTTTTTTCCTGCCAGTATAAAAAAATTGGAAACCTGCTGCACAGATTTTCTTTTTATCCTTCAAGAGTCTGCTGCCTTTCTTTCTCCCTTGGGTTGTTAAAATATGGGCTATTGGTGCACCGGTGAAACCTGCCCCAAAACTTTTTTGCTGAAGAAATACGGCAGAAATGGACCCTCTAGGGTTAATGTTTTAATAAAGTCATGTTTCCGTATTATGGTCTCTCTCTTCCCCACCTCGCCCTCTCTCATTTCTGTGTCTCTATGAGGTGACTTTAGCTGGATGTTGACCTTGGCTGTTAACATAAAATGAAGTTTTTCATCAAAGGAAAATTGTCCCAGTCCTGGTGACACTGTTCTGTGGGCTTCAGTCAACCAACAAGTTGCTTCAGTTCTAGGGGATCCTTTCCATAAATTACTGTGGCAGCGAACTCCTTCAACTTACCAGATACAATGAATAAATACATTTCTCATTTAGAGAGAGATAATTCTTATATCACATACTTTGTAGCGTGCTCTCCTTTTTTCCTTCTCTTTAACTATAAATATTTCCCACTTCCCACTGTCAAAATATAAATCTGTATGTGGTTTGTGCAGAGAAAATCAGGACTCAGGATTGTAGTGAAAACTGGAAGATAAGAGCATCTAATTTTGCTTGCCAGCTTGTTGTGTTTTAGAAAAAAATACTGTAAAAGAATACAAGTACCACTGTATATATAGTAAATTCTACAACAGATAATTTGAGTATGATTATATTTCTTATCAGTCACTTGGAATTTCTTAACAATTGTTGTTGTTGTAGTTACTCTGTGTGTACAGTGCACTTGATAGTCTTTGATGACTGTTCTAAAAGGAAGAGAAGGACCTGTGGACCTCCAAAACTACCGAGCTCTCTGCACTGATGCACCTTCTCAAATAGATAGATCCTACCCCAGGAGAATTTATTTTTAATTCCTAGCACCAGATGATGATAGTTTGCTAGCAGAAGCAAGACAAATCAAATGCCACAAGATATTTTAATAATGCATAGCATAAACTGTATTTTAGCTTCACAATAAATTCAGAATAGCCTTAATAATAAATCTCCTACCACAAGATGTTTGCAGACCTAGTTGATAGAAGTTGTACTGAAAGAATTCATGGCATCAGGACTTGTATGGAGTAGTTATCCCAATGCATAGGCAAAAGCTGCGTAGGCAGAAGCAACACATTTTCGTTGCCTTCCTCTAACAAGGCCAAGTGGCTTTATTTGTGATTCTTAACTCACCCAAATTAGACCTGTGGAGTCATTCTGTATTTATTAACAAAAGGAACTAACAGAAATAAGTTCAAAAATGAAACCAAGTCAGTATAAAATGTGAGGCCCGATAAACCAAGCTTTCTCGCCTATTCTAAGTCATGCAAACCCAGATCAGTTGTTTGGCAGTGCCTCGTTTAATACATTTCATGGTTCGTTTATGTTTAGGTTTTATTACTGTAGTGGCGGGGCTAATTCTGGACTGCGAAGTGCAGCGTATACCGGGATATAGCTCTAACATGTAATTCAGAAAATGGGGGGCGTAACTCCGAGAAACTTTGACAGGGTAAGCTGTGGGCAGATGAGAACAGTGCCTCCTCCCCCAAAGCCAGGACACTCCAGCCCACTGGGATGACATAAATTAACACCTTTTTGTTCTGCTATAGCAGTTGTTGAGGCATGATTAGATAGGAATCCATGCAGAGGCCCAGTGTACACATTACTAGTTTTAAAGAAAAGCTTTGTTTTTCTCCTGGATTACACTGTAGATACTGTCAGATTACCTTCTGTGATTTGAATTGCTATCAGAAGAAACACACAGTCTTTTCTGTGATTCTTATCCATTTAGATTTTAAGCTACAGTGACATTAAAAAAAAATAATTCACAACGCGGGACACCATGATTTTAAATGGCTTTTTTCCAATCTTGGAACATGAAAGAGGATTTTGGTTTCAGGATTTCACCTGAGAAAGTGGACGACCATAGAGGAGGTCTGGTGTGACCGTAGTGTCCTCTGTCACTAAGGGCATTACACTGTCTCGCTGCTGGCTCATCCTTTGATCCGGAAATTTGCCAGACTGGGAAAATCTGGTGGTGCTGGTCAGTTCAGTGGTACGTGAGGCTGTTTTGTACCTGTTTCAGGAATAAGCTGCTTTCTCCCTGCTCCCAAGTGGGATGGGGGGGAGAATTGGAAGAGTAAAAGTGAGAAAACATGTGGGTTCAGATAAAGACAGTTTAATAAGTAAAGCAAAAGCCGCGCACGCCAGCAAAGCAAACCAAGGAATCCCTTCACCCCTTCCCACGGGCAGGCGGGTGCTCAGCCATCCCCAGGACAGCAGGGCTCCATCACGCCTAACGGTGACTGGGGCAGACAAACGCCATCACTCCCAATGTCCCCCCTTCCTCCTCCTTCCCCCAGCTCTGTGTGCTGAGCATGACGCCACGTGGTGTGGGACATCCCTGGGGTCAGCTGGGGTCACTGTCCCGGCCGTGTCCCCTCCCGACCCCTTGTGCCCCCCCAGCCCCTCGCTGGCAGGTCAGTGTGAGAAGCAGAGGAGAGCTTGACGCTCGGTGAGCACTCTTCAGCAAAAGCTAAAACACTGTTTAGGCCACAGATCCAAAACACAGCACTGTACAAGCTGTTATGAAGAAAATTAACTCCATCCGAGCCAAAACCAGTACAACGATGAGGGGAAAAACAATTCTCAAATTAACGGATTCAATGTTATTCAAGTAAATTTCCTGTGTGGCAGGAACGGTCATTATGAACAACAGTTGGTTTGAACTATATTGAATAAGCAGTGACAGTACCATTGCATGAAAAAATATGATATAAAATGCTGAAGAGAAGCCATATTTAATGAAGCGAGCAAAAAATCTTTATATTGCCATGTGGTCTAGGAACCCGTGGTTTGTTTCACGGCAAGAAATTAAATTGCAAATTGGAAGAAAAATAAAATTTCCACTTATGAAAAAAGCATACCTTTCACTGGTTTTCTGGCTTCTTGTACAAGAGAAAGTTTATTTAGGTACTTCAAAAAAATAACAAAGTAAGAAAACTTTTTGCATTATTAAAACATCTTAGAAGTTGCTGCGAAAGGGCTTGGTTTTTATTCTGTATACCAATATCAATTTATTTAGAAAAATATTTACAGTATAGCATTTGATCTCTAGACAATAGCGTAGCACCTGCTAGATGTGTTACAAAGAATGATCAACTGTCGTGTGCCTGTTCCAGTGTAAAATGTTGGTAAGATGAAGTATATCAAACACATTTATCTGCTGCAAATCAGTTTGTCTCAGAAGAGACTCAGTTAAATTTTATGGAGCCTAATTTTGTTACTGATACACCTTCTGAAATTTATCTGATATACTATTTTTCTTCCCTGATAGGTCAAATGAATCATCCTTTTCTTTCTCTTCCAGAATGGACAGTAAAAATAAAGCCACCGTATGCCATTTCTGTATAACTTGCGTGATTTACTGCACGTCTGAATATAAAATCATAAAACTTACAGGACATGGTTAATACATAACCATCAAAATAACAGAGTGCAATTCTAAATTTATGAGGCTGAACTTAACACTGAATATCAAATAAGAACCACATTGATTTCTGTAGCGCATGGCTTAAAAACACATTAGGTGGCATAACTGCAAGACAGTACATTGATTTAAACGTAAAATGCATAGCACTCAATACTTCACCACCTAACGTTTCCCAGTAATGAACAAAGCTGTTGTATATTGATGAAAGGAAAATTATTTGTTTTGTTAGACTATGGTGCTCAAGCAGATGCCTTGCTTTTGGACTAGGAAGGCATAATCGCGCTTAGTAACAGGTGACGTTGGACACCTTGAAGAGAGAGTCCACAGTGATCTCAGCATAATGTGTTTTAAGAAATATGTATTTAGTCTGGCCTTAATGTAAGTCTGAATTCAGGCACCCTCATTTCAGAGAGAGCGCTTCGGCAGGTACAGAAGATTCATTGCATTTTGGAGGCCTCTAATCGCTTTTAGAATGCTAAAGATTTGCCTTCCTGAATCATGGCCAGAGAGTAAGTCTATAAATCTCTATCACCCTTGCTCACTGAGTTTTGCCAAAATTAACTCTGTTTACATCAGGAAACACGCTTTTGCCTTGTTTTAGGCCCCAATACACAAAATGCCTCGGCAATTGAAGAGATTCATTGACTTTAGTGTAAGCTCCCCAAAAGATTAATTGGATTGACATTGGCAATTCATCTAGATTTAATCTTAAGTAGAAAATTCTACATGGGGGTTGAAATCGGGTCTGTTGAACATGATTCCCTCACAATACACCATAACCAGAGAGGCATCCTTGTCCTTTTTAAATCCTTTTAAAGCTCCGATAGTGCAAGCAGGACTTGAAGCAGCTCAGTCAGCAGCTTCAGGTCGGTGCAGCCCCTGGTCGCTGCCAGGACCCGGGAACAGCTACCCATGCAGTTAGTGCATGACCGCTCCGTGCAGCCACGCGTGAGCGCTCTGCTCCTCATCCTGTGATGTCCTCACATCAAAAGTAAAGCAAAACTACGTTGATGACGACGGGTACAGCTACTTTGAACATACACTTCCGTATATTAGATATACTTGCACTCACTTTATATATGTATATCAATGCTGTTGACAGCTGGTAGCACCTTTTGAAGTATGGCAAATTTTTACATGCCTCTAAAGTAAGTCCGTCCCTGCGTTAGGTCTGTGGCATCTTGCAGGATGTGCCCTTTGGATTGTGTAGAATTCTTAGCTAAAGTGAGCAGATATTAGATCAGAGTCTGTGCTGCATACTCGAAAATTTCAGAGGGTGCTACTTTGGTCATCAGTGGTTTAGAAGCAAAAATTGGAGGCAGTCTGCATTTCAGTTTTGCCTACATTTTGGGTTACTTCTTTTTTTCCTCAGCATACAAAGTTTAAGTATTAGTCTTCATGACATGCAAAATGGACTGAGATATTAGAGAATAATGTTTTTAATCATCATTGACATTTTCAGAGAAGATTAAAATTTAATAAAATTAATTGTCCGTGTTTGAATGGCTCACTTTGCAGTTAATCATACACCTTTAGCTTCCACTACAGATATATGTTTCTTTCCTGCAGTGTTTTTTACCTTGAAACTTACCTCCAGTAATTATGATAATTTATCAAACAGTTGTTTGAAATTTTTTCTTCAAATTAATGCAATATATATTATGCTTTGTGTGAAATAAACTGCTTTTTTAATCTTGTTGAAAAAGACCTTTTCTGAACTTCTACAAGTACTTTTTCTTTTCCTTTTAAAGGAAAAACTCCACCTTACTAGAAGAATATAACTTATTGGGGTTATATTTAATGCCAAGTACAGAATACGTTGCTTTCACTGCTGTGCATCTCTAGTAATATAATTTGAAGTGCTAGGGCCCTTTGCATCCATTTCTGAATCTATTATTAGTTGATTAAATTAACTGGCTGGATCAGTACAGTGAGAAGAGACACAGTAATGATATTACAGAATTAGTATGCTATGATGAATTGTCAAGAAAAGTAACTGTGACAGCCCTGTGGCCATATGCACTTAGCCATGCAATTTATAGTCATTTGAAAAGCCAAGGACTTTTCAGTTTTGGTTAGGAAATTTGTTCTTGCTTTTGACAGAAGTTGAGGGATATGTGTGTATCGAACAAGAGGGGGTTTACAGTGCCAACATGAAAAGAAATCAAAGGCTCTCTTCAACTGCTAGCATTTGGGTGATTTGCAAAGAACAAGCTACAGAAAAGGATGACTTTTATTGTAGCTGTGCCAGTTATTTTAAATAGATTATGATATGGTAGTGCATAGTATGTGATGGTGCAGTTCCTTTACAGTTGTAGAAAATAGTATTACTTAGGGTAAGATAAAAGTGAATGCGATCTTGTATCACAATTCCAGTAGTTATAGAGCACCACAAATTTTGGTACAGCAGCAGGGCCCTTTTAGGAGGACAGTAAATACAGCTAGTTTTTATTCTTACAACTGATTTGAGGCTATTTAAAATGCCTTATTTTGCCTTTATGCAAATATTTGTAAGTAAAATAAAGATTGCCAAACACCATCAAAATTGCTAGTAGTTACAGTAGGTAATCAGCATGTAAAAACTGACTCAGGGCCAACGTTGCAGCAATTCCCACTCCTTTCAGCTTGCCCTGCGTAGTTGCTGGACACTTGGAATTTAAATTTAAAGTCTTGCCACTTTAATATTTGCCATATTGTGGGTTGGCACTCTGTAATATTCTTAATCATTAAAGCCAATTCTACAAATATATTTTCAAAGTAGTAACAGGCAGAGCCTGAATATAAAAGCAAGCAGACTACACCAAAAGACAACAGATTGTACAGTTAAGTCATTCTTTTTGTGAGCCTAATAAGTGGCGTGTCAGTAGTACTATGGATATATAACAGTTGCGGAACAGCAGACTAAAATTCTTGTTGAGCTTTATTAAGTGGAGTGTCAAGTAATTTTTGTTAATATTGGTTATGTCAGTTTAAACCCTTGTAAAGAAAAGGTAAAGCATGAAATACTCTGTTATCATTTTAGTAGATATATGATGAGCTGTAAAAGGAATTCTTAATTTTATAGGTAACCATTACATAAATATTGATCCCTCCTGGGATGACTTCCTGGTACATTGGTGCTGGAGATGGTTCTTCAGAATCCTGTATTTGCTACCCGTCTCCCAGATAGCAGAACTGCTGTTGTCCTTCTGTCTGCTCCAGCAGATTTTTCTTTATCCATGTTGTTAGACAGCTGTAGGAACAAATACAATTTTCATTTTCATAAAAAAAATTTGCGTTCGAATTTGACATTAGAGAAACATTTTCATAGCTGTAGTCTGAAGCAGACCTCTAAAGATTACTTAGTCCATAGGCAAGGCATATCAGTTTATGCGCGTGATGAAGACCTGACCACTTCTAGTTATCTGTTCCTCTGGTTTGTTATCTGTCATTAGAAAGTTTTTCTTAATGTTTAATTTAAGTCTTTTTTACCACAGTTGAACCCCACTCTTCGGTGGTTGTTTTTTAATGAAGAATAGATTGTTCCTTCTGCTTAAGATTTTCTGCCTTCATTTAATTATTAGGTTAATTTCAAATCTTGTGTGTGAGTCATATATTAATTTTTTAGAGTTAATACCTTAAGCAAAACATGCAGTATAATGTAGTCATAAAAATAATGCCCCCACCACAGTTTTCAGTAGCATGAACTGGCAACAGTTCTGTTATTTTACTGGTAGAAATCTTAGTAGTAGTAAAGTGCTGAATACTAATGTTAATACTGGTGTTAATTAAGAAAACTATTTATACAGTTCTTTAGTTTAAGCAAATAGTCCCTTGACTTCAATGTAAAATAGCTCAAATATTCATACATTTAAAAGTTAGTAGCATACATACACATTTTTGTAGACTAAGATAAAGTATTTGTCACCTAACAAAATGGGTTGTTAGGGCTATGTGCTTTTTTGGACTGACTTGGACAGAATCTTCCCTGAAGTTGTGACCTAATAATAATAATGGTGGTTGCTGGTGTTTTGTTTCTGTGTTTTGCCTTTACATTTGTCATAGATATATTAAAAAAATATAGTCTGGTAAGCTGGTGTTTCAATAATTATTGCATTTAGCTCTTCAGGTGTCAATTAGTCTGCGTTTCAGTGAGATTTTGGCTTGGTCTCATGCTTTATTCCTGCAGCGTTGTGAACTCTGTATTGCTGTCTGCGTGCAGTCTAGGTAGTGAACACTACAGTCACACAGTAATTTCCTGATCTTCCTCATCTAGGTACTGCTAACAATTAGCATGAAGTTACTCTCATGCTTATATGCAACAGTAAACTGTGAGTATGTTAAAAAGAACCTAACCAACCAACCAAAATAAAACCTCCTACACATAAATTATAACAGGCAATATAATATTTCATTTGAGTTCTTCTTTTTGCCATATTTGCAACATCATTGTTTAAAAATACTTTTTCTGCTATTACAATAGAAGAAGCTTCTTCTGAGAAGGGATGAAGAAAAGCTGCTGTTGTGAAACAAAGCACACTTGTGTTGATTTTAGTGAATATCAGTGAGTGTAGGACTAGGTCCAATATTTAAATAAAATTGAAGAGATACACGAGATGAAAATATTTTATTTGCCTTGCTGTATGTGGCAGGGAGTTTTTATGGTTTGGCTGTTGGATCTGGGGACGTGTTACACTTCGGTGAACTGGAGTGATTAAACTTTGGCTCTGATCTCTGAGTCACCCAACACATAAGAAGATAAGCATTTAAGATCTTGCTTATAAGTGTGTATACAAAAGCGCTTGGTCCCTTTCGTAGCGCATAGTCAGACTTTTGAATATTTGTGTTTGACAGTAACTTTTTGGAGACACAGATCATCAGCTGGACTAAGCAAAAGCTTATTTTGTTTAAAAGGAAAACAAAAAAAGCTTTGCTAGCAGAAGCTGTTAGGAACACGGACAGTGAAAGATAGGAAGCTGTGGTTCTGTAACATGCATCTTTTCCCTATTGATGGGTATTATGTGCCTTGACCCAAAGAAGGGCCTCTCGACCTTCCAGTGCCTGGACCGCTATGCTAAATACTCCTCAGAAATAACAGCAAGTGCGAATGATCTGACAAATATTGCCCAGAATATTTTGTCTCCATATTCTGTATTTGGAATCTAAAGACCACTTAAATCTGAGTGGGATAACGATAGTTGCACTGAAGAGTCCACTCTTGCTACCCATGGAAATGAATGCCTTTGATGTCCGTTCACTGCAGAGAAACGCAGTAAGCAGCTAAATGCCTTAATGCATCCTGCCACTGAGCGATCTAAAAGCTTCCATGTGCATCGTGGAGCTTGTGCAGTAAGGTTTTCACTGTCAGCAAAGGAAAATGAATGCCTTTAGCTTTAAAGTTTAAATGCCTTGCTCAGCAGGGAGCCCAGAGAGATTTGTTCAACTGAAATGAGCTTATAATAAGGCTTTCATCCTAAGATAAGTAAGGACAACATTCAGTAGCTTTGTACTCCCTCACCAGAAAATACAAATAGCTTTCTCTATGTGTTATGATGCTGTTATTGTCTTTCATGCGATATGTTGCAATTCATGCTAATAGACATTTTCCATCGTACACTGCAGTAAGGCCATGTTGTAACTACTTTCTATTTAGAAATGCAGAAAAATGAGAGTTGCAGCTTACATATTAATTTGTTTGTTTGTTTATTTTAGCCCCCCAAAACGAGCATTAGGATGTCTACAGAAAGATTGGCAAGAGTAAGATATTTAAAGCATTTAATTGTGCTCAAACTTTGCAGAGGTTCAAACTACATTTCGAGAGATTCATAGCAGAAGAAAATCCATCAGCGGCTATTAAACATGAAACACCACTCCTGGCTTAGGCAGTCCCAGAGGTGCAGATTGCTTGCGGCTGAGAGAGTGTGCCGGAGCTATCCCTGTGCTTGCTGTTGTTGGAGACAAGAAACGAGGCTGGACAGACCATTTGTCTGACCCGGTGTGGCTGTTCTTGTATTCCTGCTCCTGTATCTGCTGATTTACTAGCCCCACCCCGACCATAATTATTTCTCATGCAATCAAGATACAGTTTTTGACCTGCGGGTTTCAGCTGGGATTGTTAGATAGAATTTATAAGTAGAGTCTCTGTCCACTCTGTTGTTTTGCGTGTGGTGTTTGTTACAAGGTTTCAGAGTCCCTAATAAGCTGTTAACAAGCTGTCAATTATAGTGCTCATGCAAATTAGTGAAACAGACAGTGAGGGACTGATGTGTACAGTATGCTATCTCAGAGGATGTAAACTAAACCCTTCCAATTTTCATCACTGTCCTTGCCGACGCCGTCTTCTTAATGTCTATAAAGCATTCATCTTGTCTTTTCCTTTATATCATGTTTACAAATTGAATACAGTAGTTGAATATCAATTAGTACAGGTCATAGTTTGTGTTAAATACCAGACACCTAAAAATAGAACAATGACATTTAGATACCAAGGACTTCAATGAATCTATCTTCATGATGGTCTAAATGTGTTATTTACCATTTGCTAGTTTTCTGTGTTCACTGGAATCATCTTGTTTTCGTTTCCACCCCCTACCCCCCCGCCCTTTGGATTTTTGATTCACTTGTTTTCAATATATCTTATTTTTGCTTGGAAATCCATTATTTCTTGGACTCTTTTTTAACTCTTCCCCAAGGGTTGCAAGCCAGGTATAAGTCTCCATACACCAGTCATCAAAACTTCCATGGCTGCTTATTTATTTATTTTCTAAGTAATTCTCAGAAATGAAGTCTCATAGCTCATACTTCTTACCTTAGTCGTGGTTCCCTCAGGAGCATGCCACGAACCTAATCTCTTTCAAATTCTCCATCAAAATATCAATATAAATTTATTTGTGTCCCCCCTGGTATTCATTAACTCCTGGAATGCTCACCCAATGTCATTCCATACCCCACGTTACTAGACTTGGCTGCGTAAGCACAGATCATTTTGACCTCAGTAGTGCCAGTTAAAATTCAAATGCTTCCTTTTTGTGCTTACCGCTGCAATATTTTTTTCATCTGTTTTGAGCAAGTGGAACAAAGTAGCAATTGGTTGACTTTGCTGTTTGACTGTTGAAAGTGAAATTACTGATGGACTACAAGTATCTTAACATCTAACTGTGATGTTTAGCAAGATTTTTATTTAGTAAAACATCTGGAAGATTTTTAAGGAGTCGTATAGAGGAAAAGCTACTTTTCTGGTGAATTTTAAAGCTAAAATGATCATCCAAAGCCTTTCAACTTGTGAGTTTCTCTTAAGTATGCAGCAATTTTACTGTGAGCAGAATTAAGTCAATTCCTGATTGTTTGTATCTCAGTTGGAAGTGTAAAAACTTTATGCACCTGGGACTTCACAGAGAACTATGTTTTATGGGGGACTGCATAAATTAAATCAGATTTCAAAATGCACAGATGTGTTCTAGCTTTGTAAGGTTCTCTTGAACAACCAGCTCTCTTTTGTGGGCTCGTACCTAGATCTTTTTATTTATTTATGTTTTAAAAAGACAATTGGTGGCTTGGGCTTAAGTCTATGTTAGGGAACCAGAGAACATTTTAGGTTGGAAGGAACGGCTGGAGATCATCTAGAGGTCGCTAGCTCGCTCAGAAAGTGCTTTATTCATCCTGCCTTGTGTTTCCCTAGCATTGTACAGTCTGTCTACTGTCTTCAGTGCGGTGATTGCAGAGGAAAGTCCTAGACACCTCAGGAAGCAGAATGATCTGATACCCTTGACTCAAGCCTGTCAACAGTTGTATGACAGCTAGATCAGAAGGAAGTGATCTTTCACCGTGTAATATTTGGCTCTTGAATTTCAAATATTTAAACCCAATTTTAGGAGTGCATAGGCATCTACTTAACTAGAGTTAAATACTCTTAACTGAGTATTCTGCGGAAATTGAGTGGGTTACGTGCCTACCGACTTGATTCTGTTGCATTAATATCAAGGACTGTTTTCCTTCTGTGAGCTGAATGGAATCAGGATCAAGTGCTAAGTAAAGTTAAATAGGCATTCATATTCATTCAGGAGCAGTACAAAGTATGTATTCAACTTGGTGCCATAATTTTCGTGTGATATCTGGTAAGCTTATTACTTAGCGAGAGCTATTAGATGAAGTTAGGCTCACAATTACAAGGAGACCCAATCAGGCTTTTGCTTCGCAGAGCATGTATGACTGTAGGAAGCTGATTAGGATATTTGTAGGATATTAGTGGGAGGCTGAGGAGTTGTCATTCCCTTTTGTGAAAAGATGGATTTATTCAAAAAGCTATCTAATTGGATAGATAATTGATTATCTGAGAAGTTATATTTTCAACAAAAAGCTCTCACCCGTCTGACAAAAAGCTTGTCCTTTATGGATTTTTGGAATATAAGATATAAGGACAGATGTCTTCCAGTTATAATTTCCCAGCTGGAACTCTGTAAGAAACATGAGTTGCAAGCGAGCATTGTACTGTCAGGATGTGTTCAAATGTATATTCTTTTTTTAAATAGTCAACAACAACTGGCTGCAACATCTGGCATTACTGTACATTTTTAGCTTTGTTAATTCTACCAACTTTGGGAATCACATCTACAGGCAAAGGTTTAGAGGATTTTGTTTTATTGTAAAAAATCTCTTTAATCCAGGCATTGCCATTAAGACAATGCTTTTGGTTTTCTTTTTCTGTAAAATGAAGTGAAGAACAGGCAGATCTGCTTCAAAGAAAAGAAAAAAAAAAGCTAAGGCTATTTTATTGCCAGGTAGGTTAACCACATAAAATTATAGAAATAGCATTACAACCTAAAAACAATACAACTTCTCATTGCTTTTCTTTTGTCTCGAAGACGTACTTTATTTTAGTGGTTCAAATGTGCATTTCGTAGTTAAAACAGGAACCTTAGAGTTACAGATTATGTTTTTAGGGCAACTGAAGAGAACCAGGTATGGTGATAGTATTGCTCATGTGTAGAAAAAAGCAGCAGGGCTTACGTGTCTCCTCTTCTCCCTCATGGATGAAGCCCCCAGAGAACTGGTGCAGGAAATCAGGGTCAACGCTTTACCCTTATCTCTTAGTGCTGCAAAACTCTTGCTCACAATAGGAATGCATTTAATTTTAACTGGTTTAATGTTCACTCAGCATCTTAAAAGGCTTTCTTTAATTAGTGTTACCATGGGTTTTTTTGGGGGTGGTGGTGTTTGTTTAGATTTTAGGGTGCTGGTTGCAAAGATTTCTGACCCTACTAATGATTTTAGAACTGTACATAATGCACAACATACTGGAATTAAATCTATGACTGGGTAGGTCTTAGAGTACTCTGCAAAAACAAGATCCAGTGATACTTTTTGGGGGGATTCTACTTCTCTTTTGAGTCATCCAGTCTCCCAATCCTGGTCATGATGAGTCTGTAGGGTATAGTGCTGCATGTTCTTATGTTCTATATTACTGTGGTACCTGGCTGCTTTTCATGCCTATGCTAATACCCATTTTCAGATCCAGCCATCAAATATGTATATAGTTGAAGGCACAAACTGAAAGGCCAGATTTGAATTTGACTTTTTTTTTTTCCTGTTAATCCATCAGAGTTGATTTAAAATTTCACATGTAGAGTCTGATTACCTTGCTGTAAATGAAAAGTAGCTGCATTGAATTGAAAGAAGTTTTTTATGTTTTGGGGTTTTGTTTTGCTTGTTTTGTTTTGATCCCCTCGTCCAGCCCCCCTGCGTGAGCAGCACACCCAGAGCAGGGGGCACAGGACCGCGTCCAGGCGGGGTTTAGATGTCTCCAGGGATATTTTGTGCAGAAGAGTACGTATTTCTTAACACATTTACAAAAAAATATGTAAAGGTAACTTGACTACGTTGGGGTTTTTGCATGTTTTACATTTCATGGACATGGTCTAAATCAGCTGTGCTAAACATACTTATTAATATTCAATATATTTCTCAGTCCCTTTAAAGGAACCATGCAAATGTTTGGGCTTCTTATTTTGTTTTGATTTCTTAGTGGAAAATTGTATCCACATAAGTAAGCATGCACTGAACAGCAATAAATTATTATTTCTCAGATGACCAATATCAGCAGGAATCTCATATACTTCACTGTTGGAGTTGATTTCTAAATTCATTGAATAATTATTGGTGCTGCTTTTCATATGTGACAAACATTCTTCTCTCTCTGATTTGGTGTTGTGGTTCAGCCCCAGCGGCAGCTCAGCCCCACCCAGCCGCTCGCTCACTGCCCCACCGGCGGGATGGGGGAGAGAAGCAGAAGGGTAAAAGTCAGAGAGCTCCTGGGTTGAGATAAGAACAGTTTAATAATAAAAATAAAACAATACTAACAACAGCAGCAGCAGCAATAATAATGTAATGGAAAGGAAAACAACGAGAGAGACACGAAACCCGGGAGGGAGAATAAACAACCAAAACAAGCCACACGTGCTGCAACCGCTCACCACCCACCCACCGACCGCCGCCAGTCCCTGAGCCGCAACCGTCTGCCCCGCGCCAGCTCCCCCAGTTAATATACTGGGCATGATGTCATATGGTATGGAATAGCCCTTTGGCCAGTTTGGATCCGCTCTCTTGGCTGTGGCCCCTCCCTTCCCGGCTTCTTGTTCACGTGGCAGAGCGTGGGAAGCTGGAGAGGTCCCTAAGTAGTAGAGGTGCTACTGAGTGACACTGAGCCGCTACTTAACCACTGAAGCATCACTGTGCCATCAGCACTACAGCAGCTTGTCGTGGTTCAGCCCCGGTCAGCAGCTCAGCACCGCGCAGCCGCTCACTCACTGCCCGCACCCCTGTGGGATGGGGGAGAGAATCGGGAGAGCAAAAGCAAGAAAACTCGTGGGTTGAGATAAGAACAGTTTAATAATTAGAATAAAATAGCAATAATGGTAATGATAATAACAATGATTAGGATAATAATAATGATAATACAATAAAAAGGAAAAGAACAAGGGAGAGGAATGAAGCTTAGAAAAAAAAAAAAAACAACCAGAAAATCACAAGTGATGCAACCGCTCACCTCCCAGTGACCGACGCTGTCGGTTCCCCAGCTGCGATTGCTGCCCGCTCCAGCCAGCTCCCCCCAGTTAATATACTGGGCATGACATCATATGATATGGCATATCCCTTTGGCCAGTTTGGATCAGCTCCCTTGGCTGTGCCCCCTCCCCTCCCGGCTCCTTGTGCACCCGGCAGAGCCTGGGAGGCTGGAAAAGCCCTTGACTAGTTCAGCACTACCCAGCAACAACCAAAACATCAGTGTGTTATCGGTGTTATTCTCATACGAAGTCCAAAGCAGAGCACTGCACCAGCTACAGGGAAGAAAATTACCTCTACCCCAGCCCAAACTAGCACATTCTGTTAAGCCTTACATTGCTGTTCATACACACACACACGCCCCACCATGCAAGCGTGCTGGTTTTAGGCATGGGAAAAGGAAGGTTAAGGAACCAATGAACATGTTAAAAGATAACTTATATCAGGAACTTTGTACTATGTAGTTTAAGAAAAAATCTGATTCAGGTTATTTCAATAACTTTTAAAATGTTGTGTTTTATCTTGTCAAAATGCAGCTATTTATTGCAATGCTAATATTCATGTAATATCATGAACTGTTTCTGTCATGAAAAACAACATTGTCCATTTTAAATTATCTTAGAAAAAAGCAGTGGTACAGGATAAAGTGCTTCTGCTGAATACAAAATTTGGTGACGCTCATGAGGTTTTAGCAACAATAATGCAGACGGGTACTGATCAGTAGTTGCCTGGAATCTTATCTTTTGCTGTAGATCAAACACCAAGTGTGTCGGTGTATTTTGGAGGACAGCAATTGTTTTTATAATTTCTGGATCAGGAAAGCAATCTGAATTCCTGCAGATCTGCTCTACCCACACAAGTTGTGCTGTGTGTCAATGGGATTATTTACGAAAAGGAAGCAGATCGGGAAGCGAGGGTCTCTCAAGTTGGTGCTGAAAAGGCTAATCTTACAAGGGTCTGAGGGATATTAATTCCCTTTAGTTGAAGTTAATGTCACCTCATCAGCACCACTGGTGCAATATTGGACAAAATGGGGGAAAAAAGTGATTGATTCTCAAAATAAAATACAATTAAAAGGGAAGTTCTTTATAATTTAAAAATAGATCTATTATATATGTTAGTTAAGTCTATAACACCTTTGCCTGTCAGAACAGTACGACAAACTAGTGTTTCATTCATCAAAGGGTTAATTGAATTTTTAGATAAAACACTGCAGAAATTCTCTACAGCAGTGAGACATCAATTTGTTAAAGGAGAGAAAGCCTTTAATAGCCTGTAACTTAAATAGTTTGCCACCAAAATGAATTTATTGGGTATTGATTGGCTCCCAACTCAGTTTTAATACCGATTAAATATTGCAGCTTCATTTCAATGCCCCTGCTAGCTTTTTTCTTTTTTTTTCTTTTTTTTCTTTTTTTTTTTTCACTTCATTTAGAAACCTGGGTAATTGGGTTCAATTAATTTTAGAAGTTAAGTTCAGGGTAAGATAGATGCAGTGAAAAAAGCCAGTCTGTTTGCAATGACTTTCCTTTCTTGCTTGTGAAATACTGTTCCCTTCTTAGCCCATGGCTGATGCCTTCCAACCAGAGATAGTAATTCTGCCAAGATTTCCTCTCCCAGAAGCTGCTGCCCTTAAAATAGCTCCATATTTTTCCATTTATTTACCATTTATTTACCGTATTACCTTTTGCTGGTATCAAAGCCAAATCTTTTGTAACCAAAGCAAAGTTTAATTTTCTCAAAGCTCAAAAATGTTGTACATTTCAGGATTTTAAATTGACTTCCATAAACTGAAATGTTCTGGAGTTGTTTTATCATCAGTTAATGTGACACCCCCCTGAGTGACAGAGCTGAAATGTTTCAGAGAGTGCTGGTCCCTGGGTTTTATTATCCCTCACTTGGCCGTATAGCCTCTGTTGCTAGCATCACTAGTCTATATGCAACTAAATAAATAGAAAAAATAAATCTTATTTCCTTTCTCAGATTATTTATTGTTCCAAATGCAGCTTTCTAGTCACTCTTTGGGAACAGAGAGAGAAAAGAGAAGGCATATGCGTACGTAAATAGGTAATACATGCACACAGACGCATACCTGCCAGCTTCAGGCAACTCGTATCAATTACCATAGTTGAAACCAACTTTGCCTCCATGCCTCCCGAAGCAGTAAAGCCTACAGTGCCAAAAAGTTGAGAATTAGTCTCCACACTGCGTAGCCAGCCAACACAGCTGGTAGTCCAGAAACTGGAGACCTTATCTCGAGCTGTTACGTAATGAAAGCATACTGCATCTCAATATTGATGGGAACTGATCTTATCAAGAAACAAGATAAGCTAGTTTGAGCTGAAATTCTACCAAGTTTGGTACGGCTGGTTAATGATTCTGGGTACATAAAGTATGTGTCTCTGCTTCTTCATTCTTCCTTCATGCAAATGCATCCTCATTTGAAACACTGTTTCAGCTACATTATACTTTATTAAAAACCAGTAAGTAATGTCAGTGGAACTGAGCTTCTTTTTTTTTTTTTTTTCCATGATCTGTAGCAGGCATGGATGTGTTTATTAAGAAAAGCTGTAATTGTTAAAACGTTAACTGAATCATACTTTAGAGTGTTTGCATTTGATGGTCTGTTAGGTTAATAATGACTCAAAATGAATGTTGTTGTTTGTTCCTTGAGAATTCAGCATAATGTGAATATATTTTTTCTTCAGCTACTCAGACTCCAAGCCACAATTTTAGTATTAGGTGGTGGTTAAGGCTTCTGGTAAAGGTAAAATAACTGATCGACTTTCTTACTGTTCATTTTGGAAGAGGGAAAGGAGAGCAAATGTGACTTAAAATTTGTTCTTTTTGCCCACAAATGATTGAACCTGTCACCCTGCCTCAGTGTTACCATCACCTCAGTAGCTGACTATGCACGGGTAGATGAGTTAGTATTACCGACATCAGCTCGTTGAACCAGCTAAGAATCTATATGAGGCAGCCAACAAAGTCGAGAGCTAAATAGTCATGATTGAAAGGTTCAGATTTAATGCTGTGCTGTGATGAACAGTGGTGTTTTACGTCTCTAAGTGCTGTCATTCTGGGTGACTGTATTCAACAAAATATTCTTGCATCTGGGTAATATGTGAAAGGTTAGCTCTTCTGCTTGTGATCACAAAGAATTTTTTAAACTTATACTTTGTAGTACAATTATGCAGGAAATTTTTAAAATCTTCAGATATATTGTACCGTGCATCTGCTTCTGCCCACAGTGCATTGGCGACCCCATGCTGTGAGAGACTTGTATCGGTTTAATTTTTATTAGATATAATTAAAACATTAGCTATGCAAATAGCATTAGCTTATGCAATTTATATGTATGCATTTTTGTTGCTTTTTGCCTACATTTATATGACTCTGCATTTCCATTGCACATGTAATAAGTTACACCTAAATAATGCTTAGAAAGAGCTCTGAAATAAAAGGTTAGCATAACTTCCAGCACCTGACAAGATTCCCTAAATAAAGAGAGTCTGTGGCTTCTTCTTCCCTTGGCCTCACAGTAGTTGCTAAAAAGTTGTGGGATTTTTGTTTGGTTGGTTTTTGTGAGAGAATTAATGTTTACACTTTCCTTTATTTCTTGCCGGCAGATAAACATATGTAATGGCATTTCTTATCTCCTTTACATACAGCCGTATTGCAGACTCTCAGTGTTCCTGGGATGTTCAGGTTTGCGATACTTTTGGAAATAAATTTGGCAGCATTTCTTCGTACATCTTTTCCAGTAACAGCTGCAGCTTCCTTGCCTGTTGTGTTTTCCTTCTGTGATGGGTTGCAGTCAAGTGTAGTTATGGGAGATGGCTGCTTCCTCTTGTAAGTGTCTAAGCCAAGCAAGTTTGGCTAAGTTTTTGCTCTTCTTTCTTCTCTCTGTTTCCTTCTCATTCTCTCCTCTCTTGTCCTTTCGGCAGTGTGCTGTGGGAGCAATAGCTATAGCAAAGTTGCTATAGGGGAAAAGACAGAAGCTGCTGTTACTGAGTGCTATATAGTTAATACCGATGTACTTTTTGACAGTAAGTGAGCATTTCACATGTCAGATCTGTCCTGCAGTAGTAGAAATATTTGTGGATTTGAATGGGTGCTCAGGGTCTTTTTCATATGCTCAAGTTTCCGTGGGTAGGACTAGATGCCCCGTAGCGGACGCAAAACCACGGACCTGTCGGATTAGTGTGTCTTGCAGGCTCCTTTCTTCACAGGGTGCCTCATTACCTTCACAAGGTGCCTCATTACGTGGAAGGAGAGGGAGTCAGGAGTGAGTGTGGCTGCGCTGAAGGGCTGCAGGTGTAGCCCAGCTTACTGCAGGGTGCTGGTGGGGACAGGGGCTTGCTCATGCCAGAGAGCTGCGCTGAATGTCTGAGCTCAGGCTGGACGACGTGAAAGCAGTGACCTTCAGAAGGGTGCATGGGTTTGATGGCTGGGTGCTGGAGCCTGGTATTTAGGGCAATGTCAAGGTTGAAGGAAGGCATTGCTGCAGATGGTGATTTGCAGTCCCTGCTAGAAAGGATACTCAACTCAATTTAATATCGGATGCTTTTAGCTCTGGAGATGTGTAACTCAGCCATGTGTGTAAACCAGGCTGGTGACCTTCACAAAGCCCTAAGCCATTAGTTAATTTAAACAAACATAAATGTTTGACCAGTCATAAATACCACGAAGGTTGAATGGTGAAAAGAAAGGAAAGGAGATTAGAAGCTTTATGTGTATATAGAAATCACCAAGTTTAGAATCTTAATGGTATTTAAATGATTCATTTACATCCAGATGGAAAGATACTTCTTTTTTATGCATGATTATAAAGTTATTGCAACATACCAATCTATACCTGCAGGCACAGTTCTGACAGGCAGCACCAGGTTCATGATGTTTTTCATTGCTATAGAGGTCTGTTTATTTTGGTTTTGCCTTTTTTCACTTAAAATACAAATAACATGTACAGAAGTCTTTATCAGTGACTAGGGTGTCTTAACAATGCTACAGTTTTTAATCCAAGAATTAAGAAATCCAGTTGCGTTTTTTGTTACTTACATAGTAATCTAAATAGATATATATTTATTTTTTAATTATACTTACCAGAAGCTATGAAATCAAGCTCACCTTCTGGTTCAGATTTAATGGTTTACACGAAGGTAACATTTTCACAGGACTTAAGTGAGATTTTTACATACCATCAGATGCAGACAGGAATTTCAGACTCCCACTTAAATTGATCCGTTTCCAAAACGAAGATTGCCAAGTCATGTAGGTGCTTCAGAGTATTTTACCCTGTTCCTTCCCATACTTTAACTGTCCATGTGCAATGACTTGCCTGAATAAATCTGTTTGTGTGAATTCTCCTTTTTTCCAGAAATATCTCTGTCAGAGGGCTGTCGCTTGTCCAGTACCATTATTCCAGAGCAGCTTTCCTCTTCCCTGCATAGCATAAACAGGGAATATCTCCCCAAAACCACGGCTCCAAAGCAGTTTGGATCTATACAAGCAGCCCTTCTCCCCTGTGTAAGCTCTGCCCCTTTTTACCCAGCTCTCCGACAGGGCAAAGCCAGTGGTTCCCCTTTTGTTCCTCCTCTGCACACATGCACTCGGCTCCCACTCTCACCAGTGGAGGCTGAACTGGACCAGCGGTTCTGCAGGTCACCTGTTGGCAGTGGGCAATGGATGGCAGTGAGCTCTCACTCCCAGGGAGCCCCCGAGGCATCACAAGCCCTGACTTGCCTCTCAGGGTGGCATCTCCCCTGAGCTAGTGGATCAAAGAGGCTGCATTCATCTCGCAGTGAAAGAGGAGACAGTGCATGTAGATCTTCGCAGCAAACTAATAGGATGGGAACTCGTAAGGCAGGGGTTTGGAATTGCTGGTCTTTACTCATTGCCATTCTAAGGTGGGCAGATATTGCAGTGATAAGTGACTGGGAAGAGGCTGCACAGTTACAATGACGGTGATGAAGACCTCTGGAAATTTAAAACAGCCGCCTTTTACCTGCATTACTCTTGAAGATTTTGGCATTGTAGATTATGCCATTAGATAATGGCTTGTAGATTTATTTTTTCCTGGTGTTTAGCTTAATGTTAAAAATTTGTCCCTGATGTCCTCTAACATCTGTCATTTTTATCCTAGTAATTCAATTACTTAAATAAATTGTACTTCTTAAAATAAAACTTTACATATTAACATTCCTCTGCAACTAAATTTTAATAAATGTTAAATATTTTCTGATTTCACAAAACTAGCAGCCTAATGATAAGAAAATATCTTGAAAAGCCTCACAGTATTCAGGAGTCCTTACATTTTCAGCAAGCTGTTTTCACTATAATCGGTAAGCTACATTCTGCCTTTGATTTACTTTCTCTAACTACATTGATTTCTGTAGCCTAATATATATTTAATTAGTAGGGATGTGATTGCAACTAATATTATAGAGCTTTTAAAGGACAATAAATTCCAGAGTGTGTTTTATAGATTTTTAATATTTCTTTCTACTTCAAGTATTTTAACCACTGAGGAAGGTATAATTTATCTTATTGTTAGAATTCCATGCATTTTTTTTTAATTGTACCTCGGGTTGCACTGAGATTGAGTGGTGTGTTCACATCTTCCAGAATGCATTCCAACATAGTTCCCTGTCTGTAAACTGTTATCTAATTTATAAACTAATTTGTAAGGGAAAGAGTTGTCTTCCCTTGAAATTAAGCTGATACGCGGTTCCTAAAGCTCCGCACAGCTCAGTTGAGAGCTCAGTTGTACAGCTAACGTGGGCCCTTCCTTGTGGGGAAGGAGAGAAAACCACAGAGATACTTGAAAAATAATTTGTCCTTTAGGTTAATGTTTGCAATTGTCACCTACAAGGAGGAGTTTATTCACAAATCTAAAGAATGGTCAGAGAAAAATGGAGGGAACTACACTATTGAGGACAACTGCGACCTGTGTGGCTATCCAAAGTCATGCCATGAGGGCAGCAGGGAAAGTTACTGCTTCATAGAAGGGACTCCACAAGCAGGCATGTAACGTGAGACCATATCAGTGTAGACTGCATTATTTCTTGAGGGATAGTGGTGGCTAAGTGATTAACCTCTTCCTATCCATTCCTGCTCTCAGATGACAAAACACCAGGCAAGTACACACAGGGCTGGCATAGGTACCCTTCCCATGCCGCTCTGACATATGTTGCTGTCCACAGCTGTCAAGTGGAAGGGTGTAGAGATGATGAGACCAGCCTGTTCTTCAAGATGCACAGCTATGGGAGAAGGTGCACAGACGCAGGTTGAAATGCAAGCCATTTCAGTTGATGTAGGATAAATTTTGTTCAGCATGGTCTGGGCCCTGGAATAAGGGCCCAGAGAAGATATGGAGTCTCCATGCTTGGAGATACTGAGAACTTAACTGGGCAGGGTCCTGAGCAGCCGGGTCTTACTAGATCTACCTTGAGCTGGGGGGTTGCACTAGATGACCTCCAGAGGTCTCACCCAATATAAGCTATTCTATAAATGTAGGGTAGCTTTTGTAGCGACCTACCTGTTTGCTCATTTTCAGAATGAGGTTTCAATTACCTTAGTTCTGGCTTGTAATGCTAGTCTTTAGTTTTGACTATTCATGCTGTGGTGGATTTAACAAATACTGTGACTATGGCAGGGTATAATTACAATTTTATAGAATTGTACTGACATTTGCATTTTGTAATTCAGATGTCTTAGCAATAAGATAATGTACGCCCTAGATTGTAGATTCCCACTGTATGTGATTTTTTATAGCTGTGTTGATAAATAGTGTTGACATAGGCTGAGCCTTTCCCTCTTAAATCCCTAAGAAAGGATAACCAAAAGAAAGTTAAATACCCCTATCTGATAGCAAGAGAGAGTTCCCAATTGGAGGAGTAGGAAGAAGCTTTGAGAGGAGGAGGTTTGTGATTTAGCATGACTAATGCTAATTTGGATTTATGGAAAGCAATGAGGAAGTCTACGCTAAGCAGAGTGGCTGCACATGGCAAATGTACTACATCAGTTATTGCCAAGTATGGTAGAGAAAATGAAGAAAAAAGAAAAAGTGGCTTAGAAATTTCTTTTCCAGTCTCTGCTTATCAACATGAAACATCTGCTTCAGCTGCACTGGCTCCCACTGACAGTCAACATTACAGATACGGTGAAATTCCTACCTACATGCCACGCAACAGCACTACGCTTCCCTGAGCCGCATTGTAATAATTTATTATTGTATGCATGTGATGTAGGGTATGTTGCAGGTTAAAATGTAAATGGTTCCAGTGCACTTGGATGAGCATCACATATGGAAATTAGCATTGGCACAATTAATTTTTGTTTGTTATAGTCTTAATGTTGCTAAGCTACAGAAGGAAGTGGATCATGCTGAGGAAATCTACAAGTTGCTGACTGTTTGCACAGAATCTTTTAAATGTTATACTAATCGTGTGCTCTAGCTTGGCTTCTATTTAGTGTAAAGAAAATGGGTACTTCTTTGAAAGCCACCATCTTAGTTTTAAAATATTCCTGTCTTTACTTGTTATGAGAATACTTGCACCTATAAATAGCAAACTAGCTTCTTCATCAAAGAAGCTTCTTGGTCAGACGTGTACAGACGTGAATATGACCGACTCCTATATAGTGCGAAAGAGCAATACATTTTTATTTAGGAATTGCAGTAACTTCCTTTTGTATCTAAATAAAGACGTTTCACAGACAATACAGCCCAGGTTCGTACCCACAAATAAGCACAAGCTGAAATACCTCATGTTAATAATATTGCTTCCTAACTTGAAGTGCTTAACTTATTCCCCCCATGAATTCCCAGCGCAGAGATGGATTATTAGAGCTCGAAATATAAAAGTTAAGTGCGTATGGTTTCATAGGCTGATGAAATGGCTAACAATGTTCAACAGAAGAAAGGGGAAACCGAGATGGAATGGAAGCAACCCATGAATTCTTCTTTCCCTATGTAACTCCGCCCCCTCCTCAGAATATCTCGTGGTACTTTTGTAAAACTAAAAAGGGGGGCTTGATTTTCCTTGGATTTTTTCTTCTTGCATTCCACACCATAGATTGAGTTTATTCGCATGATAACACAAGCCCATTTGATGTTAAACATGAAAAACATTTTAGGGGGGGAATAAGGACAGACCTTTGACAATATGTTTTTACTTAATCCCCTTGTTTTGAACTGTTTATGAAAACATTACAAAATCTTACTCTAGATAGCGGAATCTGTCATATGAGAGTAAAATAAGCTTAAATGTCTGATGTTTAGTAGTGAATGCATCAATTGTGTGAAATACTTTTATTGTTTATGAACAATTATGAAAAAAACCAAGATTTGAGCCTGAAAGTGTAGTGCTTGTTCTGAAAACCTCTCACTGTTCTCAGGTCAAAATTTACAGCTTTTTTGCACTGCAGAGGCCTGTATCTTTGTGTTTTTCTGCTGCTTCAGCTTACTTGGTAGTGCTTTGCTTTCGAGGACAAGGGGTACTTGGAACAGAAACAGATTTTTCACCTATATTTCCTGAATGGAAGTTTAATTCTATAACACTTCGAAGCTAATGAGTAAAGTCTAACGAAATAGACACGATTGTGTTAAATTCTACAAAAGTATCATTATCAGACTTTAATTTTATATGTTGTATGAAATATATGGGTTTAATTTCAGGGCATATTAGAGGAGATACTTAGATGGTATCTCCTCCAGATGTAATTAAAATTATACTTAATATTAAAATCACATATTAATTATTTCTAAGCAAGGTACTTCATTCTTAAATAGATGCATTCTTTTTAGCAGTGGAAAGCTATTACTCAGCAAATAAGGATTTGCAGTAAACTGAGTATTTATCATATAGCAAAGTATTACGAATCAATTATTTAAACCATTGTTATATTTTAAGTCTATGAATATAATATCTTCACAGATGATTTATGTTACGGATGCTTAGACATGCCACTCAGTATCACATGGGAGTTGGACTCAGAAATCAATTTGTGGCTCTTAAATATTAGATAGTTTTAATTTCCTAGAAGGAATAAGAACCCATATGTGCTAACAAATACATAGGTGAAGAGTTCTTGACCCTAAGGGTACAAAAAATCAGTACATGGTTAGCACATGAGACGACTCGGTCGGAGCCAGTAATGAACCCACTACACACACCACATGGTTTCAATTACAGCTTTATATGACTAGACGGCATGGTGCCAGAAACAAAAGATTGAAACCATTTAAATGATTCTCTTCTTCATGGTTCAGATACTTGAGCCTCCGGTTTCTGTTCTCTTATTAACGTTCACTTTTATCGGTGCGGAACTCAGACTTGGAAAATAGGAATTCACTGCTTGAATATGTAGAATGTCATCTTGTTAAAGGACGCTATAGTATGATCTGGTAATATATCAGTTAATTATTTGCTGTGCAATAGTTGCCTTCAAGGTTTATGTGCTCAAGGTCAAGAACTATTTCTGGAAATTGTCTAATTTGTCCCAGTCAAAATCAGAGAAGTTCTTCTAATAGACAGTTAGCAAAATAAAGGTCGTAGTCCCCTCTTCATATAATTACTTAGCAGTTAAATCATTTACACCTCCGGGGGTGTCATCTCTTCACCTCCTCCACAACCTAAGGAAGAGAGGCAAACGCTGGTGTCGCTTTGCAGGATACTGCAGTCTCTGTTCCTCTTGTTGAAGATGTCTCGCTGTCCGGTGCTCCTCTGAGGAATAAAAATAATCATTGCTTTAGCGTGTGGAGATCCACTGGCCAACCACTTGCCGTAGGACTCCTCTCTGCTCGCTTGTCAGACTGCCAGGGACATAGCGGGCGTAGGTTCGCCTCAGTTTGGGTCGGCAGCAGCGGTAGCAAGTTGCTGGAGTGCTCCATTTCAGCTACTGCAGATTAATTTGGTAATGACTTACAAGAAGGCCTGGAATTGTAACATCTTTGCAGGCTCTTTGCCCTAAACAACTGGCTTTTTCAAGCTTATGCATTATCTGCTTCTGTTGGTGTGAAGGGATACTGAGGTTGCATAGCAACTGCTTTTTTGGCATTGCCATACACTTTATGAAAGAGACTGTGTGCAGAGCCATCTGTCCTAGGATGCCCAACAAAGAGGGACATCGTGGCATTCAGGGTATGCAGACCCATCCTGCGGACCTCTTCTGTAGGGATTCATCTCTATCACAGAGCCAATGGCCGAGGAATGGAAAGAGAATGAATCACTTTATCAAGCACTATTAAATGTTTTCTAAAGCCTTTGAGCACACTTTTAAAGGAAGCAGTGCTTTCTAATATACTCAGATTTTTTTCTTTTTTTTTTTTTAATACAGGCTGTTTAGGCATAATAGATTTTCATTTGTAAAGCTTATTAAAATGGAAGAATAATATAGTCAGCTCCACTGAATTATTGTTGTAATGATTAAGCAAAGTAGGGTATTTAGTACTTTTCTTAAAACGAGACCATCTAATGTAATTGAAGGTATGCAGATGGGAGCGGAAGGTATGCCATGATGTGTAGGCTGTTAGATTTTGCTTTACATAAAGCTTATTTTCTTTGTACAGTTGGAGCAAAGAAATAAACAAATATTGAAAAGGTAATTCCCTGCTTATCTACCTGTATTTTGCAACATTTTTCTTTATAAATTAAACTATGTTGATGTTTATTAAATCCAGTGATACATATGTGCTTTTAAAAAGTTATATTAGATTGTAGATCATCAAATTCATTTTGCCAGTCACTTAGAGTTGTGTCTGTTTAATTGCCACCATTATAAAGGACCGCATCTTAAGGATTTTATAGGAATCAGCTGTGGTTTTGCAATATTTCCAAAGCCATCCTCAACATGCATTCTATTGCCACTATGGCATTTGTTTGTCTTCTCCTCCTGGAAGATTTGTCTGCCATACATAACCTATCCAACATCAGCATTTGACATTTTTGAGCTAGCCTTTTTTGGCCAGCGTGCATCTTAACTCCATATAAAATGGTTCATCTCTTGCTCCCAGAAAGTATTTGTTCCTTAAAATACTTATTCCTCCCTGCCCCAAACGGAGTAAAATATCATAAATGCCTGGATAAATACGGGTTTGGGGATGCAGTCTATTGTAAATGTTAATGCTGCCAAAAATAATCTAGTCTTTTCAATATCTGATTTCCATTTTATTAACCTTGCAATAGTATGCCTTATCTTTAATATTGCCTTTTTCTTCCTTTTTTTTTTGTAAGACTAGACCATAACCTGACATCTAAATTTTTCCAGTCTTGATTTCTTCTATTTTTCAGTTATCACAATTATTTTTAGTTGTTTGAATTCAAACCATGACAGTCAGTTCCTTGAGCTTTTTCAGCCTGTTTCTTAAATTGACATCTATCATTTTTAAGTAACATAACATCAATTTTATATGAACTTTCGTATCTTGAAATGTGGGATCAGGACGAGAACTCTCGTTTCATCTTTGCTAATTTAAACTAGATGCAACTGCTTTTTTCTTGCTCTGCTATGTTAAACATAAAATAAGTCATTTACTATGTGGTTCCTTCCTTTCTGTAAAATAGTTTTCATTTCTGGAAAAGGTTGAGAGTGAAAATATGTAAGGTGAACTGACTGGCAGGTCCTTGTGGAATACGAAATGCTTTTGGACTTAAGACTTAAGCCTTCATATCGAACTTATGTCTACACTTTCTACAATAACCTTCCTTTCACAGTATTTATCACAGTCAGCCAAAAAAGTTCTACATAAAATATCTAATTCTCAGCTTATCTATAACTTTGGAAAAAAAATTACACTTGAAAAAACTTTTTATAAAGTAAATCATCAGTTTAATTTTTACTAGAAATATCAAATTAAGATAAAATCGATTCATCTGTATTTCCTAAAACAAAAGACAAGACAATAACAGAGAACAAGTCTCTCTGTTCTGTGTGAAAGAGAATACTTGATCACACATCAGCAGAGAATTAAAAAACATAGCAATACACGAAAGTATTCTTTTTTTTCTTCACTGAACAAATTAATTGCCAGGAGCGGAAAAAAACTACAAAGTGCTGTTTAAAACTAAAACATACATATCTTAAATTTAATAAACAGGAGCTAACACAGCTAAAATGAAGTCCCAAAAATCAACTAGCAACTGGCAATTGGTTTGGGGTCTCATCAGCTTGAAATACATATCAAACAACTTTCTTGCAAAACCAAATTTGCAAGAGCAATTCTACATGCATGACTTTCTGAGACAGACTCGTCCCAAAAGCTTCTGTATAAATGTCAAATGGACACTCTCTCCAGTTTAATTAATTTTATAGCTGAAATCTGGCCAAACATGGAGGTCTTAAACCACCGAATTATATTCCTTTAATGTTCGTCATAATATTGTTATTATGCTTTTGTAAAATAGGTAGGAATAATATTCAGTATTTGCTGGGAAATAGCATTTGTCTATCACTAGATATGCTGACAAGTATAGAAAGGGGATAAAGGGAAGAAATTATTGCCAAGTGGGTGAGAAGGATGCAGGGTAATTACCTCCTTATCCCCTTATACTGACCTACAAGAGAGCAATGTGTTGCAGAAATATAAGGGATATAAGCTTATCTTGCAACCAGAGGTCTCTGAGAAACTGCAACATTTATGCTGTGCAGTCATACAATTCGCCCTTTTGGGGAGTAGGATGACCTTAAACACGATACTCAAGGAATGATCACTGAAATGAATTCCATACTGTAGATACGTTAATTCAAGTCCACTTTTAAAAAATACAGCGCTGGTTTTCCAAGATTGTCAAAATACCCAAGCCCAAAATAAAGCAAAAAATGTTTTCACAAAGTGCAGGAGAATGGACAGGGCTGAAAGACCCTCTAGGAGAAGAAAACCTCCTTCAAAATTTCTGATGAACATGTTGCTGGTACTTACTGAATACCTCCCACTTCCCGAAAGGGGACAATAATGAGACAGGAGGCATAGCAAGGGCACGTCTGGCCTCAGAAGCATTAAGTGAGTGTATAATAAGCTGAGGGAGAACCATTACCAGCCCACACAAGCAGGGAGTTGGTCTGCAATTTATGGAGATGAAAATTAGAGTTGAGCATTGAAAAATTCTGGAATTTGTCCTTCTTTCTGTATCTTGCTGATTATATTGGGAGTAAGTTCTCAGTCACATTTGTCTGCTGGTTTTATTCAAATGTAGAGAACGTCTTTCAATAAGTTGCCCTGTAGTGTCTGACATGTACATAAAAATGAATTTGGGCTGCTGCAGATTTTCCCCAAAACACAAGAAATAGAGAAATGCACATTTTATTAACTTTCTCCTTTTTTTTGTTGCTTTGTGTGGCTTAAATGCTTATCTCTAACATGGTACTGGTATTTTTAGCAACATAGTAAGGGGATTTTTATTCACTGTCATACTACACACAGTTCATCAGTCTGGAATAGATTGGAATAGATCAGATCTAGCCACAGGACTAAAATTTTGTGCTAAGTTAATCTATCCGAGATGGCAATTTAATTGTCCTGAACCACCTTAATACTTGAAGGTAGTAGTCTATTAAAAAGTATGGTAAAATGGAGCTTTATGTGTTGTTCATAGGCTGGATGACTAGCAGGGATTCACCTTTCTGACTCTTTTATTCTGTTTCTCTTCACTGAGCAAGACCCATCAGCTTCCAAGGCAGGTTTTTGTGGTCTTCTGTCAATATTGTTTATAGCAAAGCAAAATTTTATTGTATGGTTTAGTTTCAAGTATTTATTTTAACCCAGCAAGTGGGATGGTTTTGGCTTCTACTAGTCAGGGCTGGTAGCAATTGATGAAAAAAAAAGATTAGATTACTACTTAATGATGACGTCTTCAAAAGCCCTGGAGTGACTGAGGAAGATAAGTCCCACGGAAAATCAATGAAACTTAGGCTCCCAAGACGGTTAGGTGAGTAGAAAACATTGCTCTAATGACCTAAATGATCATTCTCTCTCATGCTCTCTCGGTTGTAATATACAAGAGAGAATGGGTCTGTGTAAAAATATCCGGCATCTCTGAACATTTTTAGGCTGTTAAAAAAATGAGTGCTAGATCTCTATCCAATTACCATCTCTTGTTCTTACCTGACTTAAGCAGCAATGGGCTAAGGCGTTTTTAAGGTAGTCACTGGGAGGAAAAAAAAAAACAAAACACAACACCACCACCCCCTCAAAACCCCAAACAAAACAAACCCCACCCCTTTAAAAGAAGCAGTCGATATTCAGATAGCAAAGGAAAAAATATGGATTTTAAACCGTACACATTATTAGCTAGTTGTATTCTTTAAGTTCTTGGTTTTATCATCCCTGAAAGGTTGCTCTTTAGTACTGATGCTCATTTCATACATGCATTTGATGTTTGTTCACATCATACAAAGAGGACACAATTTTCTCTTACAGCTTGCAATCACAGATTTCCCATTTCTAGGTGGTGCTTTTCAGTTCAATCCCCTTAATCATTTATGTGGTTATTAGGTTGCTATTCTGTGAACCCTTTTGGGAATCCATTGTTCTCCTTTCTGGCCTCTTATGTATCAAGAATATGTGTTTGCTGCTACTGGTCCGATGGCAGAGCATTCAGATAACAAGGAGGAGGAGGAAGAGGAAGGAGCTAGATTTCAGTCCTAGTAATGTTTTTCAAGACAGAAATGATCAGTCACAATACGATGCTGGCCAGCAATTCAACAGTTATGTTATCTTGTTATTTATCTCTGTCTCATGAGGTGTTCCTTGAGCCATACTCCTGTGTTACAGAAGCTGAACAAATAACGGCTTAGAGCCTTATTTTCTGCCCTATTATCAGGTGGTACACACAGAAATTTTTCCTAGTCTTCCATGTTCTGACAATTTCTGCCTTTTCTTCTTTTATAAAGATCATGTATTTTTGTACCATATTGATTTCCTATTATAACTCATGGATATTTGAGAGTACATCAACCAGTGACTTACCCGACATGTGGCTGTGACAAATCTGACGCATGAAGGAGAAAATATCAGAGATGTGGGAGCAAGAGCCACCCCTTTTAAAGATATGTAATCCTTTCTGTTAGCAGGCCTTGTAGCAATTAATGTGACTCAATGGCAGAGTGACATAACATTCGACTGAAGCTCTAACTTCAGTCAGACTCCATTTAAGGCAAAAGACAAAGGCCAGACCAGAGAAGTCTCACAGATCTGATCACTATTCTTGCAACTGAGATGCTGTCTATAACCAAGGCAGAAGTGTGCACCGGAGCTCCACTTAGTGCATGTCTGGAGCAGGTGACATTAGAAAAGAGATTGTGAGAATGGGATTTGTCCTCCCCTAATAGAAGACCTTATTTCTGTTCGCAACTACCTAATGGAAGAGTGAGGGGGACAAACCTCTTCTCAGAGGTGTACAGCTGTAAGACAAGAGGCAATAGAGGCAAACTGCAACATGGGAAATTCCAGTTTGCTACAGGGAGGACGTTTTTGCCATGAGGGCGGTCAAGTACTGGAACGGGTTGCCCAGAGAGGTACCACATTATCCATCCTGAGCATCCTGCTGTATTTGGACCTGCTTTGAGCAGCAGGTTGGACTAGGTGACCTCTGGAATTCTTCTCCAGGATTCTATGAATCTTTGGTATATCCATGTATTTGAGGAAGGTTAAAGTCTAGACTTACTTATACTAGGCAGTGTGATCTTTTGCTGCTTTGGGTTAGGTTTTTTTAAGCCTATATTTGAACTCATGCTGTGTGATTTTCTTCCGTTGCATTGACACAGGAAAACTCAGTGGGCAGATTTAATACAAATTCATTGGTTTCTCAGTAGGGTTAGAAACAAGGAGATGGGGCCCTTGCTGAGTAACTACCTCTACTGGAATACTGGGGTTTGCATATATAAGAAATGCCCATACATTGGTGACAGTATGCCCCATTGTGTGGTAGCTAAATAGCATCAAA
>VZTV01084904.1:24892-37501 GCA_013400875.1 Anhinga rufa | reverse complement strand
TTGAATTGGATGGGACAAAGTTAGTCTCGCACAACTAGACAAGACCTGAGAGTTATTAAGCAATAGATACGGGTTTCAAATCAGTCTATGTGCAAGCACTGCAGTTATCCAGCTTTCTACAGCCTTTGTAGGCTATGCTGATGGCCAGAAATTTAGAAACTAGACCTCTCTTGTTGCCACATGCAAGACTTGTGCAGTAGCTGTTTGAATATAGCAGTTTCCTCATGATATCCATTTGACTGAAGCATCTGTAGCCCAAGTTCAAGACTATTTTGGGTGCTCTCTTAGTGTGGAGAAGACGAGAGCTACCCTTAACTGTGTGCATTTGGGCGTTTCAGTGTGAAGGACAGTGCCTCATCTCCACCTTCTCTGGGACAAGGAATGAAGTTTCATGTTTCCTTTATCAAGCCACCTGATCTACTAGGAAGCTTCCTCTTTGCAAGCTTACCCTCAGATGGCATAGTTCAGGTATAGCAGGCTTCTCTACTCCCATGCATGTGCATCTCTGCCTTTCCTCCACCCCTTGCAGGTTATGACTTCGCTGCTGTACTGGAGTGGTTTGCAGAGCGGGTTGACCGCATCATTCTCCTTTTTGATGCGCACAAGCTGGACATCTCTGATGAATTCTCTGAGGTCATCAAGGCCCTGAAGAACCATGAGGACAAGATGAGAGTTGTTCTCAATAAGGCTGACCAGATAGAGACTCAACAGCTGATGCGGGTGTACGGTGCCCTCATGTGGTCTCTGGGAAAGATCGTCAACACTCCTGAGGTCATCAGGGTCTACATTGGCTCCTTCTGGTCCCATCCATTGCTCATCCCTGACAACCGCAAGTTGTTTGAGGCAGAGGAGCAGGACCTGTTCAGGGATATCCAGAGCCTGCCCCGCAATGCAGCCCTGAGGAAGCTGAATGATCTCATCAAGCGAGCACGGCTGGCCAAGGTGGGTGTTGGCATAGAAGAACCCAAGCATTCAGTTTGGGCTGTCTGCAGTATGCAGACTATGGGAAAGTGGTTTTGACCAGTTCTGCTTGCAGAGCTGGTGGATCCTACTCTTTTTCCACCCCATTTCACTCAGGCCCAGCATGTTAGTCCTATGCACTTCAAGGAAGAAAGCACCTCCTCTGCTTGGTGCATCAATTATGACAGGCCAGAGCAAGGAAGATAGCCACAGATTGAAGCAGGTAGCACTTGAAGGGATGTGGAAAGCTGTTGCTCTGTGGTAGCAACTTGAGAATTTGGACCAATTCAGTATGTCAGAATGACACGCCAAGGGAGTTGGTAAGCTCTAGGTCTTTTGCCTTAAACTTTCTTAGCCAAGAGAGATACCTGGCTTAGATGGATGCAGAGGACGTGGAGACTCAAAAAAATGGCAAATAAGCCTGCCATATCTCTGAATATTTGAAATGCGCTGAATGAAGCCCCTCAGAATACAAGGAAGAATCCCATATCAATTGAGAAAAGAGATCAAAAGAGAAAAGAGATCAAAAGATCCCTAGAAAGTTTTCTGTGCAAGGGTCTTCATTTCTAAGAGAAAACACTTGGTCCACCATTCAAAAAAAGAAAAAAAAAGGGCAGCCAAAATGTCATGCAAGTTAAGGACTGGTATTCATACTAAAACATTAAAGAAAGTCCAGAGAGCTCCAAAACCTGTATGTTTGGTTTGGAGTGGAAAGGGGCTATTCCCTGGAAGGCTATGTCCAGTGGAAGAACAAAAAAACCCAAACACACACACACAGCACACCACTCCCTCCCGGAGGCGCATATGAATGTTACTCTCTGTATGCCCTGGACTCATACACTGTCTTCACCTTGTCTCAGCACAGCCAGAGCACACAGCAGAGCAGCACTTAGCACTGGAACAATAACCAGGCAAGCTGAGGAGCTGAGCTTGCTCTTCAGGGTGGGACAAGATGGGGTTGAGTCCTAGGCACAGATGCTCTCTGCTGGGAAGAATTTTCCAATGTGCACTTTAACACTTATCTTCTTCATTCCGTATTATTTAATGCCCTTCAGGTCCATGCCTACATCATCAGTTCCCTAAAGAAGGAAATGCCCTCAATGTTTGGGAAAGACAATAAAAAGAAAGAGCTTGTTAACAACTTGGGAGAGATTTATGCCCGGATTGAACGGGAGCATCAGATCTCACCAGGAGACTTCCCTAATCTGAGAAAGATGCAGGTAAGCAGTAGCATCTTGGCTGGAGCACCAAATATCCAAAGAAAGAGCGTTAGTGTAACCACAGGGAATACAACAGAAGCCACGCAGACACTGATTGTTGTTGCTTGTGGGAAAGGCCTGTTGTAATGTTGAAATGTGCAGGCTATATTTGGGCATGAACACTTATTGCACATAGAGCTCACATGAAGCTACAGCTGCCTTCATTTCTGAAATCTTTGCCTGAATAGCACTTGACAGCAAATTATTTCTTCTATTTTTCTTTATTTTTTAATTCCAGGTTCAATTTTCAGATTTTTCAGGCCTAAGAATACTGCTAATTTATATTAAAAGGAAAGCTATATCCTGAAGAGCCTACATATGCCCCTCTCCTCAAGAGCTGTATTTTTTTTTGTTGTCTTTTTCACTCTCTGTTTCTAGAAAGAGAGAAAGGAGGCTGTGAAAACGTAAAGCCTCTTTTCTATTTTAAGCAAAGAAGCAGGTTTTCTGTACTGCAGAGCTGAGACCTGACCCAGTGTTCATGTAAGTCAAAGACTTCAAAGGACCTTGGATCAGAGCCTTTATTGTATATTCAAACAATGCTGGACACTGTTACATTGCTGCGTGGCTTCTGTCCAAGCAGAAACCTGTTCTGAGTTGCTAGCTGTTGTAGTTATTACTAGCTCCCTATGGAAAACGCAGCATCTGCTCTTTTTTTTTTTAAGTATATTTTCCATAAGTTCTTGGGAATGAGATCTGTGGAGTGTATCCAATAGAAGATCCCATTCACTGCTTGTTAAAAATGCATGTTTAAAAATAACTATACCAATCCAGCAGGAGTGAATAGTGTGGATTTAACGAGTAGAGGGTGAAGGATAAGGCTGTTCATTTTGCAGTTTTCAGAAGAGGGTTATCTGCAGGCCCTGCTCAAAGCACTTTTGCTTACCTGTGAAAGTTACAGAAGCTGAGCCATGCTGTAAAGACATGCTCACCTCTCTGCAGGCATGCTACTGTCTTTATGGCATTTTGAAGATGCACTGCATGATGATGAGTAAAATAATCTTTTGCCAGAGTGGCATCTCCTTCCCAGAGCGCAGAGGGGGAGGGAATGCAGAGCGCTGGCTGGAAGGTGTCGCAAGAGCTGCACAACCAGTTTGCCTTGAACAATTTGGTCTTCAAGGAGATTGCTTCTATGTGGCTTGGAAAGGAGGAGTGTTATTTGCATATGGCCATCATCTGGGCCTTTGGAGTAAACCGCTTCCCCTCTCTGTACCATGTCAGCTCCCCTTTGTAAGCTAAGATCATTTTCTGTAGGGAGAGCCCATCACATGCTGAGGAGCAGGGTTATCAGAGGAGGGAATGCCGAGCTCCCCACTCCTCCTCTGCAATAGCAGTTTTTTGAGCCAAACAGCAGACAGACATCCCTCTCTACACTGTTACTGCACCGTGCACGGCCATGTTGCTCACCTCTTGCTATGTTGTCCCACTTTAAGGATCAGTTGCAAGCCCAGGATTTTAGCAAGTTCCAGCCTCTGAAGAGCAAGCTGCTGGAGACCGTGGAAGACATGCTGGCTAATGACATCGCCCAGCTCATGGTGCTCGTACGCCAGGAAGAGTCACAGCGGCCGACCCAGATGGTGAAGGGAGGAGCCTTTGAGGGCACCTTGCATGGGCCGTTTGGTCATGGCTATGGCGAAGGCGCTGGCGAAGGGATTGATGATGCCGAGTGGGTGGTGGCCAGGGACAAGCCCATGTATGATGAGATCTTCTACACACTCTCACCTGTCGATGGTAAAATAACTGGTGCCAATGCAAAGAAGGAGATGGTAAGGTCTAAGCTGCCCAACACGGTGCTGGGCAAGATATGGAAACTGGCTGACATCGACAAAGATGGCATGCTGGATGATGAGGAGTTTGCCTTGGCGAATCATCTCATTAAAGTCAAGTTGGAGGGTCATGAGCTGCCAAATGAGCTCCCTTCCCATCTCCTCCCTCCATCCAAAAGGAAAATAACAGAGTGAAAGGAAGGTTAAAGGGGAGAGGGAAAGGGAAGGGGGAAAAAAAATCTAGAAAAAACATGTTTACTTAAATTATACCTTTAGATGCGAGATCACCTTTGGATTTATACCTATTTTACTGTATGAAAAAAACCAAACAACTAAATCAGAACAACAAAGTCCAATCCTTCTTCACGATAATATGCAATTAACTATTCCAGTGTAATGTCCCTGCTTTCTAATGTGTAGTCTGTCAATATGAAGGTAAAGAAAGGATACTGAGACTAGGAGAATCTGATAAGCGGGCGTAGAAGAAAAACTGAAGTGGGCTGCATTTTTTGAGAGTGGAATAGGCACCAATAGAAATCTGCTAACTGCCAGAATCACTCCTGAGCTTTGGCTGCACCTTCTGCTCTTTAAAGGGTCTCACAATCTTCAGGAGACCGAGATCTTGATAGCAAAGAGGAAACCACAAGGTCTCAAAGCTATTGGCCAAACTAAAGAGCACTTCCTAATTAACATAAGCCCAGACTAAAATACTAGATACTAAACCCCAGCGTTAAGAATTTTAGGAACCTTGATTCACTGTTAGATGGCAAATTTTACAAGCATTTCCCTGTCCTTAAAGAAAAAATAATAATAATAAAATCTGCAACAGCTCTGAACCAGGCAGCTGGAGTTCCTCATTGTTCACTGTGGGACAGGCACTAAGAATTCCCACTCGCCTCTACCTCCCATTCAGTCCCCAGGGGAGATTTGTTCTGCAGGCGTGGCCAAGAGAACCACCCCGCCAAGGGGAACAGAAGGAGGAGGCCCTGGAGGCAGATGTCAGGTGGGTTGGAAGGGAGGAACACCATTCCCAGGCTCACTGAACATTTCACAACTAGTGGATAGTGTTTTCTCTTTGAGCAATGGTGGTGTTTATCATTCCTGTGAAGTGATACATTTACTCTCATCGTGCACAGCGAAAGCTACTAGGTCCCATTCCTACTGTGAAGAACCCCGCACTGTCAGGTAAATGGTCCATCATAAGAGCAGAGAACACAGTGGGGCAGCAGGCAGAGCTTGCCCTACTGCCTGCGCCCCCACAAATACAACCGAGGTGTTGACAGCCTTCACCTGCCCACCTCCTCATCACACAGTAACACTTGATCCCCTCCAGAACCTCTACCCTGAGCCAAGAGACCTTCCCCCCCGCCATCTTTCATGCTCTATGAAATTTTTGTTTTCAAGACCTGATTTTGGCAGAAATCCCTCAATTTCCTATTTTGTTTCCCAAACACACTCACACACACGCAGGCACTCTTCTGGTTTTTGTTGTCGCTTTGGAGCAGCGTGTTGTTCCAATTCCTGTTGTCACTTTATATAAGCTGAGCTCCTACTGTGATGAAAAACCAAGACAAGTATAACTTATTTTATATCTCTGTGTTCATATTATATAGAGAAATATATTCTGTGTATGTAGGATGTGCTTATTGCAGTACATTTATCACTTGTCTTAAAAATTAATGCATTAACCTTTTTTGTACCCTGGTCCTAAAACATTATTAAAAAAGAAAGGCCAGATCTGTCTATTTATTTACATAGCAAAATGAAATGCAGCTGAAAAGAAAAAAAAAAGCTTATTTCTATGTGCAACAGAATGAGGAAATCATCCTTAGCACATACAGCACGTACAGCTCAGCCCTGCCGAACTCGGGTGTGTGCTGCTGAACGACTGGTTAACATCTGTAACGTCTCCTTTCTCTTCTGACAGTCTGATCGCAACCTCGAGACTTGCTGAAGCAAGTGGAATGGCACCCACGATTCACCTTGTTCAATACAGGGGAGAGGTACCAACCAAATAAATACTTCATTAGGAAAAGGAATATACTGAAAGAGTTTCCTCCTGCCAGTCACAGATGAGAACGCCACAGATTGATCAAGACCTGAAAAGGACACACACAAAAAAATAACCTTAGTCTTAAATCTTGCTGGCCCTTTCTTTGCATGTTCATGGGACAGTGAGATGCACTGAATAAGACAGAGCAGCTAGGAGAGTGCTGGGGAGGCACTCAGAAAGAGGGTGTGAGCAGTAATGGTAGGCAGAGTTTCCATTTAGCATTTGCACAGGATGAGAGAGAGGGGAGAGGAAATCGTAGGGTGGAGAGCGAGCAGCGATGAATGCAAATTTAGAGACAAGTCAGCAGCCTGTATGTCACTCCAGTTCAATTGCCCAGTAACCCCCAGTTTAACCATCGTTGCAGCGTGCACATCTGCTAACACTGTCCAGGTCTTTCTGTGCAATTTGTATCCATCTGACTCCAGGTTGAGGCTCAACAGAGCACCTGGGATCAGCCCTACCTCTGTGCGGGCACGATTTTCATATAGCACATTGCTCGTGCCAATCGTGTCATGCTGAAATTTAACACTTCTAAAAAGCAGAAGATTACTGATTCTCTCAAAGGGGATGGAACAAGATGAGGTCTATTAGTCTTCTTCCAGCATACACCAGCAAGGTGCTCAGGTAGGCCAAAAATTCATTGTAATAGGTATTGAATGGCTTTTGGGCACAAAGCCTTTCTGTGCTTGATGTTTGGGCATCTTTGAGTTCACAAACCAAACCCTTAGCCTGTTGTTAACACACGTAGTAGGTGAGTTTTCATTGCATTGCCCACAGCTGTGTTTTAGCTGTCTCAAAAAAAGCTTGCTGTTAAACAGGAAACAGCAAGAGATTTTCTGCATCGCTGGTAGCGGCGGTCACCCCACACACCACGGCTAGGGCCTGCCAGCGCTACAGCACATACCGCAGCTCCTGCCTCTGCTCCATGCATCGTGTGGAGGCTCCTGCTCTTTACCTCCCCGTGCCCGCCTCTCCGGGATGTTTCAGCAGGAGTCCCTCAAAAGCACCAGCAGGACGGCAGCACAAAGAGCTCTGCCAGCCCAGGTCAAGTGTGCAGAACACCACCATAGCGCTGCGGCGTGGGGGGGTTTCTTTCAACACTCGCTCAGAAACCACTTGTGCTGTCAGAGCGCAACTTCCCCAGTCACGTCGGCGGGGAAAAACCGGCACAAGCATTTAGTACCAGAAACATGCAGTTACTTAATATGATTGCACTGCAGTTCAGCAACAGGGCGGGAGACGAAGCAACCCTGTTACAGAGAAGGAACAGGACAGCAACCGGAGAGGCTGGGTTTCCAGAGAGGTAGTTTACAAATAGACCTCCATGTTCTGATAAGTCTATCCAGCACATTTCACTCTTGCCAAGCTCTTCAGGAAATAAATAAATAAATAAATAAAGAAACCCTACACCAAAAAAACAACCAACAAAAAACCCACACCAAACCTCAAGCATCCTGAGGTTCTCTATACATACAAATGGTGTGACCATGAAAAGATGCATGTATTTCTCCATCCCCTCCCACAGACAGCAGCTGCACCCCACCCCCTTCAGAGTTATGACAATTGGGCAATCCCAGGCACCTGGATTGCGTCCCACATCTGTGGCAAGGATGCAATCTCCCCAGTCCACCAGGACCTCAGGCCGTGCACGCAGCCCTCCAGCCTGCGCGTGTTCTTGCCAGTTCACAGAGCCTCGTTCCCAGAGGTGATTATCTGTGTCCGACAGCGCTTCCTTTTTCTCAGAGCAGTTCTCAGTTACTGGACAAGGTTTCCCCAGGACATTATACAGAGGAACCTATTTATTTACTCATGTCTGGAGGGGGAGGGGGTTATATCACATGAACACACCAGTACCGCTTGCTTCTCTGATCCTCTCATGCCCCTCTCTACCCGCCCTCGGGCAGAAGAGCTTTCACACCATCAGAAGAACAAAAAGGTCCTTCCTCCAAATAGGAACTGCATTTGGTCTTCTCTCATTTCTGTTCCCTTCTGGGAAGGGTTTAGAGAAGAAAAATCTGCACCTACATGCTATATGGGCTTGAAAATGAAGTTTTCTCTGCTGTGGAACATGACAGGCAGATTGAATCAGCAGTGCTATACAACCATTTATTTGAAGGGAAGGATATTAATTACACAAAGTTCCCCAAATAAGATTTCACAGGAGGTGTGTAGTTTAGCAAAAGGCAATTACTTCTGTGAGCTGGAATTTATCCAGCATGCTGAAGTTCGGAGGGATTTTTAATCAAACAGAAAAGGTTAGAATCAGTTTTTCCATCATCTTAAGTTCCAACATAAACTTTATACAACAATGAAATTCAAGCTGTTCTTTTAACTTGCTGTCCTTATTATGCCTTAATGCTTTGTCCGTACGACAGCAGCCTTTGGTTTGGGAACACAGAGTTACGGGCGATTTGACCTTACATGGAGCAACAGTGCTCCTACAAGCCCAGCAGGAACCAGGGACAAGCTTCTCCAGAATTTACCTCGGAACATGCTACACCTCTTGCATCACCAATAGCTTCCTCCTCTACTATTGTTTATTTCAATGTTTCTCTTATTATAGGGACAAGCTGTGGGAAGAGTAGTTGGGTGGCTCCACATTTAGGCTTTGGCAAATCAAGGCACATGAAAGACCCTGTGATTTAACCCTTTCCTAGACTCAGAAGTCTTCAAGTCATTCAAAGCTTGACAGATGGATGTTTGGAAGCCCTTATAGAGAATGGCATTGAGTTATTCCAGAGGAGCAGCTTGACTATAACATCGAAGTTATTTTTGTGGAGCTTTCACAATACAGCATCTATTAATTTCTGGTCTTTCACTTTCCTTCTTTGTGCTTATGAGCCTTTCCCTCCTCTTCCCAGTCTGTGCAAGGGTGGGGGAAAGCCAAAGCTTAGTTTGGAAACTCAACATGCTAAGAAGTTCACAGCTAGTGCAGGCAAGTCAATCACTGCATAGCTTTCCAACTCCTTCAGGCACTGCAGATAGAGTAATGAAGCCAGTATTTAAAGCGGCATGAATGCATTTTGAAACAATTCCTCTCTGCCTGAAGGGAGAGAAATCCCTGGCGAGTACGGCACACATTCTCCGCGGCATGCCCATTCCACTGATCGCTTCACTGGCCAGGAGCGCGTCAAACACTGTATGGGTTGCTAGGGTTTAAAATGGGCTCTTCTCCAGCTAGTTACGTGCTGTGTAAACAAGTGTCAGCAAGGGCTCCATTAATGTCTTCTGAAGACATGAATGTGGGAGGTATTTATAGGCCTTGGATTGAATTGTCCTCCTCTCCTGTGCTGTCGTGCAAAGGCAGCATGCATGGAATTCCTCTCCTTACACCTCACACAAGATCACTGCAAGCAAATGCCAACTAAAACTCTCTCTAGGTAGCTTTTACCCACCACTCAACCTACCACCCTACACATTTATCAACACAGAATCACAGAAGCTCCTTATAAGGCAATGGCAGCACAGGGTCAGAAGGAAGTGCAGCTCCCAGGGAAAGCTCTCTGACCACTTCTCTTACCTCCTTCAACCAAAAGCTTTCAAGGCAGGATTTCAGCAGCTTTTTTTTTTTTTTTCTTCAAAAAGTCTGCGGAAAGAATCAAATAAGAGCTCCCTGCCTGTCTGCCTACCTTGTTTAAGCCATTCACAAAGAGGACAAAGGGCAATTATCTGCATCCAACCACCTTTAAACTTCACATGTCACACAGCACAGGTGTCTCGGGTTTGTACTATAAATGCATAACCAGGGTCCCAGCTGGCAGCTAGCAGGTACATTAAATTCCCAGAAGAGAGGTGCTCCCTGTTTAGCATGGAAGGACCCAATCCATCAGAAAAGAGTCCCTTCATATGCCAGTCAGGAGTTTTAATTCCTCTATTTACAGAGAAAAGTCCTAAGTAGCTTAAGCATCCATAATAGCTAACTAGCCCCCATCAATCCAGCTCTAGCAAGGAGAAAACCTTTGGCAAACTAGGGAACTCACACCATTTGCCACAAGGAAGATTAGTTCTCTAATTAATAGCATCATCTTTGATGACTCATCCTGCCAAAGGGTAAAAGCAGACCGATGACCATCCTCTCTGCCAAGAAACCACAGCTTGCAAATTAAATAATACAAAAAAAAGTGGTGGCATGCTCCCTGGGGCCCCACCCACAGTCACCAACATACATTAGCAGAGCACACCTAAATCCCTTCTTCCTTCTGAGCCATGTGAGACCCGACTCTTCCTTCTGAAATTGAGCAGCCTTGAAAGGGGAAAGAAGATTATCTAATAGTTGCCGTTCAGCACTAGTCTGGAGCTTTGTAGGCTGCTCAGAGGCAACAGATAATCCAACTACTGGAAGAGCAACTGAGAAAGAAGTTTTACTGCCCAGAGATGTCTCATATGCACAGGAGTGGACAGAGGTATTTACAGAACAAGTTCTGCAAGCAGTAAGTGTCAACCCCAGATCTCTCAGGGAGCCTTAATCAAAAAACCCACTATGGCCAAGTACCAATGATACATTGGGACCTAGTTTTTAAGCTCTGGTTCAAACCTGCTTCAGCCCAAGGCAGGCAGTCCATGCTATAACCAGCAATTAGTTCTTGACAGAGCTACACATGGACTTTGCCTTGCCAGCTATAGGCATCAAGTATAGCAATGTTATGTAACGAAAGTGGCTGAATGCCTCATAAACATCCAGGCCCACAGCAAACAAACCATAGTCCACGGACCACTGACGTTATCTAAGACCATGGTACTTGGCCTAAAGCTGTCTGTGCAAGCACACGACCTTCATGGTGGTGGGTTTTTTTGATGGTTTTGGTTCCCCCCACCCATAAACACTTTGCAGGAATGGTGACTGACAAGGCAGTGAGGTTTGGCAGCAGTACTTTCCTTTAAGCTTTGCTGATTCAATTGCTCCAGCCCTTTGCCTGCAGTACTTTCCCAGCCTTGCAAGCTATGTTCCCCATGTCTGTGAGGAGATGGAATGCTGTGGAGGAAGCTCTGCCAGGCCTCAGGCACAGCCCTTAGGCAGAACAGCACAGAGAAGATCATGTGCTGCCTGTGAAGTGGCAAAGTCTAGGCTTGAACAGCTTTTGCCTCCCCCTCAGTCCTCTACAGAGCTCAGTTAAACCCCAGAAGCACCACATCATCTCAGCCTTGGAAGCATTTCAGTACAGACCCAAGGTCAGAGTTTTACATCTCTTGTGAGAACCTGGAAGGAGCAGTTAAGAGCTTTGTCTGTGGTTTTTCATAGCAATTCCTCTTCTTGAGGCCACTCTCTGTCCTTCCTCCCCTCCCTTTAGGGCTTTGGGGAAAATACAGATCTCCATCCAGCCTGCACAGTGGGAGGGGGAAAGAAAAGTGCTTATCCTGACACCCCAAAGACCCTCTGAGATGGGCAAGACTGATGGCCCTTGTTCTGTAGCCCCCTGGAGGAAGTCAGCCCATGTCAGGTCCCAAAGCAACACAGCAGAGGTGCCTTCCCAGCCCAGCCCTCAGGAGAAGCGGCCAAAGGCACGAAGGGAGCCCCAGGGGCTCAGAGGTGGGACCAAGGGACAGGAGGGAAGCTGCTGGAAGTTGGCCAAGGTGTGACGTACATGCTGCCTGCAAGCAGAGCATGTTGAAAGCAGGTCGTGCCTTTGTGGAGGGTCTGTCCAGCCATCCCAGAGCAGCTACTCTCCACCCAGCAGGAAACACGGATGTCTCCTTCACAGGGAGAGGAGGGCAGGAGAGGATAAACTGCCAACGTGACAAACGAGGACACGTTGCCCTTTCCAGCTGCCTCTATCCCAGCCCTGTAGGGATCACACAAGGTCACAAATATTTCTAACTATCTGCTTCCAATGGGTCGCCTCACTCATTTCGCTTCATTTCACAGAAATAAAGGTGGACTGGCGGCCTTTCACCGCTTCCTTTCAGGAGGACAGTTAGGAACAAAAGCTGGCACAGTCCTGCTGAGAGCCACGGGCCACTGTCATGGCCTGAGAGGCACGCACCGGCTGCAGCCCTTCCCCTTTCCCCAGAAGGGTATTTACTCGTACAGCTTCTTGCTGCAGATGTGAACATTGGAGCTGTGATTTACATGGAGAAAAGGCTGCCAAAGTTGGGATGACACAGGGCTGGTGGGCTTCACCGTAGCCACTTGGAGACCCCTGGGGAAAGAGGATGCTCAAACCTGGCTTCCCACCATCTCCAGGGCTGGTCAGACCTGTCACAGCCCATTTTTCCCGCTCTAGCTGAGAAAACACCTTTCAAGGACCCCACCACCCTGGCTGGAGGTTTGCAATTAAGCCACAGAACCTGCCAATGAACTTACAGCATTAATTATTTTTGAGGCACCTCAAAGCATCAGACGCAACCTCATCACCTGCCCCAAAGTCCTTCACTGGAGGGGTGACACGAGGGAGACTAGCGCCTCCCGGCCCTGCAAGCAACTGCTGACTCCAGCAAGAGAGACCTGGCCAAGAGGCCATTTCCAAGAGACAGGCTGCTGTTATCAGCTCCCCAGCAATGAGTGTGCAAAATACCTGGCATATTATACCTCTTGGATCATTTGTATTCAATTGTATAGCCAAAAGGGAAGGGGGGG
>VZTV01084904.1:0-23346 GCA_013400875.1 Anhinga rufa | reverse complement strand
TATATATATGTAGTTTTATACAGAGAGACACACGCACACATTTGGAATACAAGCACAGAGAATTTCATAAGGTAATAATTTAGAAATTCTCCTGCCAGTGTATTGCATATCATCCTGAGTCCCTCGATTACTTCTGCTGAATAACAGTCACTGAAGACTAAATTTGTGCATTTTTTTGAAGACATAGGTTTGTTGTTTCCTGATCCGAATACAGAACAAAAACAGGATCATAATTTACCATAGAAGACAATGAAAATCTTATCATTGTAAATATATGTAGTAAGATAATACAAATCCTGTTCCTTGGTATTTCCCCTCCACCCTCCACTCCTACCACTACCCCTTCCAGGTTTAGGGCCTCTCCCCTGCTTGCATGGAAGATTTGACGCCCATCTTAAAGCCATAAATTACTCACAAACAGCTACTGAAAGTAGCAATGACCGTAGGGTAACACTTCCACAAAGCAATAGAGCTTCCTGGCAAGCTGATAAGAGTTTCCTGTTTTGAGTTTTGGGTTGTTTTTTTTTTTTTCTCTGATAAAAATTGACTCTCTCAAGGAAGGACCAATAGATATTAATTTTTTTTCCCCCCTCCTCCCCCAAACATGTGTGTTGCAAAATACGTTCTGTTTTGCTGAACTTGAAACGGGAACCAGGTCCTAGAAACCTAAGCACATGAGCTGAGGCAGCTGGTGAGAGGAGCGTGTCGAGTCCAGCACCACTTAAGGTTGGTGCATTGACTTCAGCACACACCTTTGGTCCTACCCTGCACCCTCTCTTCTCAAGTTCTGGATTTTGCACTGCCTCTGGCAATACCTGCAGCTTCTAGTGCAGGCAAAAAAAAAAGCTGAAATCTCCAGGGACATGAGTTCTGCATTTACCTACCTTATTGGGGGTGGCACGACCTCCATTATACCTGGGTGCATAGGCACACTTGAGGAGACCCATCGGATGGGCAGCTATTTCTGCTTACTGCTGACCTGCCCTATATTCACATGGGACATCTCAGACATAAGTTTTCATCCGAAACCCCAAGGTCACCAGTGAGCACTCCCACGCAGACTGCCCTGCGTTCAGAGCAGCCTGGAGATCCTAATGGCCTCCATAGGAAGCCCTCTCCTTTCCCTCACCTCAGTGCACCTCCTGGACTCGCTGTTCCTGATTACTGGGGCCAGAGCATAGGTCCTATACCTGGGCCAAAAGGGCTGTATCAGAGAAAGGAGTACCTCTCAATTGCCCCTTCCCTGCAAGTGCTACTCTGCCCAAAGGGCTTTTGGTGGAGGATTCACCCCCCAGTCCCAGCCTGTAGATGTTCAGATGCACCTCTGATTGCACTGGCCCCACAAGCCTCTCTTCCTCAAAGGCAAGAGAAAAATCATTGCACACGCTTAATTCAACATTAAATATGAATACCAGATATCCCCTAGGAGCACCAGATTCCCACACAGGATTTTAACATTTAATCCCCCAAAATCACTTCTCATTAAAAGGAACATCCAGTTAGAAATTCAGTCCACTCTAGAAAGTGAAATAAAAATAACTTTAAATGCTCCATTTGTCCTCTGGTACATAGTCCCTGCCTCTGGGAAAGGCGAAGGCAGGGGCAGAGCCCCCAGGCTTCTCCAGCACAGGAGCAGTCGGGACAGCTGTGACAGTGGTTTCAAGGGGGCAAAACAGCAAAGTGATGCTTTGCAAAGCAAAGCCTTTTATGGAGAAGCAAGATAATTTTAAAGGGTGGAGTTCAAAATAGATTGCACCCCATGGAGTAAGACCAGCCCTCCATTCAGTGCTTTTTCCAAATCAGACTAGGCACCATTTCACATCACTTCTCCTTTAAGCCACATTTCACCACTTCATGTTACAGTAAATGACAGAATTGAGAAGTGCTTACACGACATAGTGGAGATCACAGACTTGCATTTTTGTGGGCTTTCAGATGTTCATTTGTCACTGCATATTCAGTCATTCACACACGGGGTTGCCCAACACAATTTAATTTCTTGCCCATATTAGCTAACATGGCTGACAGTGGCCCTTCCCACATACCAGCTTCAGTGCACAAAAAAAACAGGCAAAGCAAATGATACTACAATGTCAAATTTCAGTACATGCAGCTAACCAGGTCAGCCACAAACAAGAGCAGAGATGGATGCTGCAACTTCACTCTCTCCCAAAACCAAAAAGCCATCCTCTAAAAACAACTGTATGGGTGAAACAACAACCCAGGCAGCTCCCTCCAGCCCTAGGCGTTCAAGAGTATCCAAAACCCAGCACCAACTGCTTCTCATCATTCATTCATCCTCCCTCCCCTTCTTCACTTTTCCTACCTGTTCTCCAAAGGCAGTTCCCTTCACACAGCAACTCTCAATAGCAAAGGCAACAACAGACCAGCACTGCTATTCTCTCCCCAGCCTTTCAAACCTGCCTATAATTGCATTAATTCCGACGAGAACATCTCAGTGAAAGAAATTCTGCTCTCAAACTCCTGTTCACCTGGCAAGCCAGACCTCTGCTGAGCATTTGCAGGGGTCTGGCTACCTCAGGCTGCCCCACTCATTTTTTCTGGGCTTTCCTCTCCTGATGAAAGCTGCAAATGCTCTCAAGCACTTCTTCCAGGCGAATGTTGCAGGGTATGTTTTGCAGCCAAAGGCTCAGAGCGTACCTTTGCTGTAGAAAAAAGGTCATTGCACATGTTTGCATTATCCCCTCTCAGAATAAGCAACTCAACTGGGTAAAGGTTGTGTAGGGTCAGCCTGGGCAGAGATGGCAGTGGTACCCCCAGGGCAAGCAAGGGCTGAGCCCCCCCTGGCTCAGCACATTTGCTCTGTTGCTCCTGTTGAGCTTCAAAACATTCAGCTCGCCCATGTGGTTCATAATCTCCAACTGCTATTTGCATTCCTCTTGCCACCTTTTGGAGACTCACTGCTTTTCTGGGCTGCATCAATGTTAACAGGCTATGCTCTTGTGCCGCTTGTCCTCTGAGCCGTAGAACACCCATCCCTGGCTGCTGCCTGTACGCCACTAAAGCAAGCTGTGGGTGTCCCTCTGTAACCCCCCAGCAGCTGGTTATAGCCCTCTGCAGGGTTAGGGCACCTCTCACCCAGCTGAAAACCTTGTCATGGTGCAAGGAGCCCCCACCTGAGCTCAAAAGCCCTCCTGCTTTCCATTTACACTTAAAAGGGACTTTTCTCAGGCAGGATGTAGATTGTGCCTATACATATACACACATAAAATAGTCAGCATGGTCAGTCAGAAGATGTGGACCTGGACCTCATGCGTTTGTTTTACGAGGTGACTTTTCTGCATACATTTTAATTGCTTTCTTGCAAGGCCAGCAAAAAGCCTTTTGGTCCGAGGTCCAATACAGATAAGCCTGAAATGAGCTGCCTGACAGACCTGCTGGCAAGGTGCCATCAGGGCCACCTTCATGATGGACGGTCCCTGCGGGACTTGCCCCAGTGCCACCCTGCCCGCAAGGCTGGTAAAGCTGATGCAGCTCAGAGGAAAGCCCCAAGCGCAGCTTCAGCTGGCAGAGCCCTAGGATGCCGAAGAACAACAGCATGGCTGCAAATGGGTTTCATTTATTGTACAAGTCACAGTGGTAATGAAAATACACAACCACACTGCTGTTTTGCTTTTCAGTGTTGGACTGCAGGAAAGGCAGAGACCTGGGGATTGTGGCCCAGAGCTTGTTTCATTACTATGGATCCAGCAAAACTTTGTAAGGTGATGCTCAAAATCCAGACCAGGTGCACTGGGCCATCCTTTGCTGGTGACAAGGGAGTCACTTGGGCAAGACAGACTCTCGAGATACACAAGTACATCATGTCAGACACCTGGATGCAGAGATGCTTGGTCAGAGAAAGGCTTCAGGTGGGCGTAGGACAGGGCAACTCATGGGGCAGTCAGAAACCAAACCCTTTGGCTCAGAAATATATCAGGAGCTGCATGAAGAAGCTGTGAAAGAGCCTCTTCCCACTTGCCCAGGACACACAGCTTGGCCACAGCAGTGGTCCAAGGTAGTTTATTTAAGCCACACTCATAAAGCTTGCTGCGAGGAGAAAAGCACTTCTGCAGAGCAAACCCCGCTGAGAGCAGGCAGTGACAGCAGGCTCCTTCTTGGCGTTCACCATCAGTTTCTCAATCAGGCGAGCAGCAGGAGCCAGCCATCAGGGGAGAAGCTCAAGGTTTAATTTTAGCCCGCACCCCCGGTGTGTATCTTTCCCTTTTATTTTTAATCTGAACTTCATGTAAAAATAGAATTTCCTGCCGCCCGATAAGGGATTCCTGTTTTTGCACAGGTCCGCCTTCTTGAGAAGCCGGTGCCTATGGGGTTATTGATGGGCGCTTCAAAGCACGGCAGCCTAGCCGAGGGGGTAGGACGAATGGCATTTGGGATTTACATTGTTCCTGTTTGCCTTAGGGGAAAAAAAATAAAGCAGTTGTGCCCCCCTCCCTCAATGAATTGCCACCAAATTTAGCATTTCTGGAATTCTGTTTTGGAAAATCTCTGTTTGCCTGAATATTTTTAGTAGCGGGATTCGGGTTTGCATCCTTCCCAGGTAGATGTTTGTGAGTTTGTCAGGCTCCAGGGAGGCGTATCCTGCCTTTTGAGCTTGGTCATCAACCAGGAGATAAATATAAGCACAGGAGAACAGTCATTCCCCCCAGCCTTCCCACTCCCCCGTGACACGGCGCCCACACTCCCCAACACACGTGTACCCACGCTCCCCAACACAGCTCCCGGAGCTACGGGGAGGAGCAGTACATATGGGACTGCCTCCTTGCGGGGTTGCTCCCCACCTCTGCAGGGAACAGGAGTACCGCAGTTTCAGGGCAGGCTGTTTCAAGCCTGAATACCAATGACTTTCTCAGTCTCCTGTAATGCAAAAGCATCACTCTTCTTAGCTGTGTCTGCACTGGTCAGGTACTCACACACCGAAACCTCATTTCGAAGCCACCAAGGTCACTAGCATCGCTTACTGAAGAAAAATGCTGGCAGGGATTCTGGCACCCACCAGCTCCTCCTCTTGCTTGCTTGCTTTTCTCTGTGACTGGGGAAGAAATCCTTAAGTGCTAAAAGGAGATGCACCAAGATGAACGTGAAGAGGAATTTATGCATTTCCTGGGTCTCAAACAGAAGCTTCCCTCAACCCCCAGCAAGCCATTCCTCCTGGCAAGCGAGTAAAAGAGAGTGAGAGTTTTCCCCAAGAGGAGGAAAAGCACATATTTCATTCCTTATATGAATAAATCTCGATTCCCTCACTGGAGGTGTGGTTGTAGACAACGTGGCACTCAGGACTGAAAGCAGCTCCCACTGCAGCCCATCCCTGAGATGTTCTTTAATATTGTGAGGGGGCTGTTGGAAATGTGCAGGCAGGCAAGGCTTTCCTCCCCCTTGCGTGGGTTTGAATCCAACAGAGCCATTCCCGGGGTATCAGCCTGAACGTGAAAAGGCTCAGAAAGTCAATCTGGGCAAGGACAGCATAAAAAATGTCCCTTTAGATAAACCTGAGGAACATTGCTGCTGCTGTTCCCCATGCTGGGGAGAGCGAGGGGGGCCAGGGGACAAGAGCTGCCTTCAGCCCGCTGCCGCTGGGGAAGCTCAAGCCTTTGAAATGGAAGGACGTATCCTGCAACCATGGGAAGCTCCATGCTGACTCTTCTGTGAAATGGCAAAACAAAGACCCGCAGGTCTGACCCCAAGACACCGACATCTAACCCCAGTTCCCAGGCTTATTGCCACGGAGCCTGCAGTGCTTTTGCATGCATGTGTCTTAGTTTGCTTTCAAAAAAACAATTTATTCTGGTACAAAAATTAAAATATTTGGCTTAAATAAGACCAAGGCAATGGAAATGTTGCAGTACCAGAGAGCCACCATTGCATTGCTTTTATTAATCAATTGAAAAACAAAATATAAGTCTTCTAACAACACATTAATAGCTGTTTCTCTTGTGGCAGTGCTCACAGCCTGTGAGTTTGCAGCACCCTACAATGCGGTGATGGAGGCAGGGCTGTGCCTGCCAGGGACCGAGCTCTCTGAATTTATAGCAGGAGTATTTATAGAGGCAGCTGGCACTGGCAGCTCTCCTAGGACAGCAGCATGGTCTTCTGCAAAGGGACTGCAGGGGAAGGAGTAAGGGAGCGGGGAATGTGCTGGAGCAACACCAAACCACCAGCCAAGGGTCTAAAAAAGCCTCAGGAGGACCCGAGAGCCAGGTCCTCAGGGGCATTTCAGTGCTCTGCTCCAGTTCAACCCCAAGGGCTGGGGCTGGGGCAGCACTTCCACATCGATCCCAGAAACAGATGCCAGTTCCCACTGCTCAGGAGCTGTTGAAAGCGGATCTACAGCATCTTCCCACCCCTTCCCTGCTGGCTCGCCCTCCCTCAGGGGCTGAAGTGAGCAATAGGTGCCTGCTTGCAGGTGCCTTTCCCGAGGTCTGTGCAGGGTGTCGGGCTCACATGGGAGAGAACCTGGTGCTGCCTCTCCATCACCCATCTTCTTTGCCTCCTTCTTCATCTTTGCCAGGAGAATCAACTGAGAATGCTCAACCAAGGTTCAGTGACTACTTGGGGTCATGAGCTCCCAGAGGTAAAAACCTGATGCAAAGTCTTTAGTTAGCAACGGTGCATCCAAAATCTCTGCTTCCAAAGAGCTCCCAAAATGTGATTTGTTCCCACGAATTGCATTCAGTGGAAATAGGTGTAGGGGAAGACGAAGGCTTGTAGAGTCAGGCGGCTGCTGGGGTGAAACAGCCGTTTGCCCCTCCTGAACTTTTTCTTCAGGCACAGAGGTCTCTGATTCTCCATTTTACACCTTTCTTACCCTGTTAGTTAAAAGTTTCATCACCTGCTTTTGAATTCAGCACATGGGGTAGGTGGAGCACCAGAGCATGACTTTCAACAGCTGCTGCATTTTATGCCCTTCACTAGGGAGCATAGCTGAAATCCTTTGGGCTTTTTCAGACCAAAAATGCCTTGACTCCAGGGTCTGTTGTTTCTTTAATTGTGGGATGATTTGCTCGTTGGTATAATTTTTCTTCTCAAGTGTTTTTTTCAGTGTTTCCAGGCCCTTTCATTTGTAACATTGTGGTTTTGTTCTGTGGAAACGTGGTGCTGAGGGTTTCTCCTGTCTCCACCCTGTTTGGAGAGATCGAAATCAAATGTGCATCAGCACCTGCAGGGAGAAAATGCAATCCTGCTAAAAAACATTGTCACAACTATTTGAGAACAACCATTTGAGGAGAGAAAAAAAATCATATTTAAATCATTGTAGTTTAACACATTACATTGCCATGCTGCAATTGCTGTGCCCCAAAGTGGAGGGGGCACCACCAAGGAGGAGGTCATGCGCCATTATCAATAGCAAGGCTGGTCACAAAAAGCAATGTCCTTCATGGAGTGGCGGAGGTGGCTAGGGGGGTGGTAGGCAGCAGGGTGATGGAAGATTTTGCAATGAGGTAACTCTTGTCAACCGAGATGTACAGGTGAAGACGTGGATAAACAGGAGTGACAGAAGTGCATGGCTCTTACATTCCCACCTCCCCAAATACCCCCAGATGGGTCCATCAGAGCCCTGAACTCATGGAAGGCAGTTCCCTCAACCCGTACCTGCCAGGCAGGCTCCTCAGAGGGGAGGAGGAGGAGGAAAAGGGTTTTTTTCACAGAATGAAAATATCTGCAGAAATGCCCAATTTATGGACAGTTAGGTGATGTTTACTAATAAAATACAATAATGGGAGGAGGAGGCAATTTTTGGCTGTATTTGCCAACTTTGAATGAGGGAGGAAAGTTATTTCCCCTCTTCCTCCTTCCCAAATCCAAGAATGCTGGGGAAAAAAAAATAATAAAAAAATAGGAAAAGTAGGTTTCTCTTTTCTTCACTTTTAGATAAAAATAACCCCGAGGAAATTTAAAAAAAAAAAAAAGAAGAATATTTCTGACCAATTTTGACATCAAGAAGGAGGATGTTGGACTGAGCTGGAGCTACAGTCTGCATTGGAGCTACGAGATCCTGGCGTTTTCTCAAAGCGCCTGCCCCAGGGTGAAGTGGGCAGAGCTGCCCTGGGAGCTGCCGAGGCTCCACGGCGGTAAAACAGGCACTTGATTTCCCCAGCCAAGAAAATTCCTCTCCCCTGACATGTCTCAGTGCTGGTGATGCTACAGGGCCTCGGGGTCTTGCATTTTTTTCCCTGCCCAACCTTTCCCTTTCAGACAAGCAGCTAGTGCTCTCAGCAAGTAATTAAAAAAATTAATAAATAACACCACCACCACCATTTTGAGGTTGCTTTTATAACCTTCCTGGTTGTGCCTGGCCATGAAGGGCTGCCCAGCTCCCGCAAAACCTCTCAGGTACACGTTTTGATTGCAGGAGCATGTCAGCATAGAGGAGAGGAGGGCAGAGCATCCCTCAGCTCTGCACGGCCAGAGAGGGGGTGAGAGGCTCCCACATCCATGAGACCCAGCCCTGGGTGGGTGTCAGCGAGCAGGAATGATCTATGTGGTGTGCCCCAAAATGAATCCTGCAGTTGCTCATGCTCAGACAAGGCTCGCATCAAGGCAAGGGGCCCTGCCAGCCGGCTGGACGGGGCCAGGAATTGACCCTTGCCAACTCAGCCCCAGCTTTGCTGCCGGTCCTGTTTGCAGCAGCTAAATCCCATTAGCTGCGGGAAGGCGTGAGGCTCAGGGCCAGTGAGGGATGGGGGCACACAGGCATGACGAGCTGGGAGTCCCTGGGTGGGGTCAGGTACCCAGTGCCCAGGCAAGGGATGGTGGGAGCCAAGCAGAGCCAGCCCAAAGCCCTGCAGCCAAACCCCACCATGATGCCTCCTGCCCTTTCCCTGTGCAGCATCATGCAAATAGGTGCGTGCTTTTGGAAAAAACACAGGAAAGCAGAATTTTGGTTTGCAGTTCACATCCCACAGACTCCAAAAAATAACTTGTTGGATGAGAAGGTTGATGAGGCCACCTCCCGGTGTCCACAGTCCTGCATCCCGCAGGAGCCAGTGGGAGAGGATGTGGCAGTGTGGGGCTGGCACTGGCAGCCAAGCTCTGCCCTTCCTGAGCATCTGCCCCCAACCCTAATGCCACCAATGGGGAACAAACCAGGCATTTGTGTCCCTGCCATGCCCTCCTTGGCTGGCCCAAAGCACCCAGGCCACCCCATGCATCACACCAGTGGCATCAAGAGGCTTCTGGCAGCCATGCCTGCCTGCAGCTGGGTCCATTTGTCCCACACCGTCTCTCCCCAGGAGAAATAGATGTGTCATTTTCCTTTCACAGGACGTGGAGCAGCCTTATCCAAATATAAACAACCTGGGAGTATTTGCTGGCTTATTGTCTGGACAAAAAAGTAAAACAAACAGACCTTAAACCCTTTTCCCCCTGCCACTTCTGGTACAGTCAAACAGTCAGGACGAGAGACTCCAGAGTTCCCGAAAACGTCGCTCATCAGAAATAACATCCCGCAAAGCCAGGTGTGGAGGCAGCCCAAGCAAGCCGTGCTGCTGCCTCCTCTGAAAGTCGCACAGAAAAAGTCAGAGATCTCCAAATAGTTGAAGAGTTGCTACAGGAATAATGGAAACAACCAGCAACCAAGAAAATGCAATAGCCAGCAGTGTAACGTGGCAGCGCTCCCTCAGGAGAGGTCAGGAGTGATGGGCAGATGTCTGGGTGCGCCCTTGAACAAGTTCAGCTTTTGAGGAGCATCAGCAAATGAGCCAAAAGCTGCCCTAGAAACCATCCCCCCATGTCCAGCAACATACATGTGCGAGAGCCTTCCTCACCCAGCCAGGCAGCGGCACAAAAAAAATGAGGCAAAAAGGGGAAAACACCACCCTAAATGTAAAGTGAAAGTGCTTCCCCCAAAAAATGGGGCAGGTGCAGGGTGTGAAGCCTGGGGAAGGGGTCCCCGTTTTGCAGTAAGGGAGCAGAAGCTCAGGAAAAGAGGACCCATGGGAGACATGAGCCCCAGTCCCGTAAGATCCCATCTTGCTTTGTCCATCTCCCTCCAGCACACACCTCCCCTTCCCTTCAGGGACCATGGAAGGGACATCATAGTGTGGTTCTGGTGAGGGATGTTTTACATCCAAGATTTCCTTCCCACTATGTCACTATTTTTTACCACCACCACTTCTTGTCCGGGAGGTCCTGAGATATTTCAGACCCAGATCTCTATGCAGCCCCAGCAGTGCCACTGTGGCCACCCAAGAGGGGGGAAAAAATAAAAGGGCAACTGAAGCTGTGGGTCAAACACATGATTTGACCCTACATTGGTGGGGTGGAAAAGTGGCTCCCAAGGGTGCTTTGTGGATTCCCCTCTTACTCTGGTCCGAAAGGGAACAGTGGTCCAAAGAGCAAAAGCATCTGGATGGAACAAATAAGCATCCGCCTACGCTACTGGCTTGCGGTCAGGGCCCTAAAACATAAAGGGCAGCTGAGAGTTGCACCCTAAAGCACATGTTGTTAAGGAACATAACAGCCAGGACAAGATTTGCTTCATATTAAAAATACATGAGAAAGAAAAGGTGAAGGACTAGATTTTCCAAATTACCACACACGCAGAGACCTGCCTGGTTTGTCTGTGAGTGCTTTGGGTTGCTCTCCCGCCCTTGCGGTGCTACTGCATCTTAACAGTCAGAGGAAGAGAGAGGAAGGCCAGGGTGAGCTGGGAGGTCCTCAGGAGGCAAAGCAAGACTTGGATCTGGTTAGAGAAATTCTCAGCAGTAAAAGGTGCTGTGCTGTCCAGGCAGCACTGTGGAGCTCTGTGAGGAGCTGCTGGGATGGAGGTGATGCCCCCTAGTCCCATTAGCATCCTTCCCCTGCACGTGTGGATCTAAACACATGCCATTTTTTTTTCCATGGGATTCCCATCTGCTACCACAGAGAGATGATGGCTGTAATCCCCTCAGTTTTTATGAAGTTCAGGCCCATTGAGTGCCCCAGTCCCCCTCTCCCAGAAGAATGCACTTGTCCCTAATAAAGCGGGGAGAGAGGTCTTCCAGGAGGACACGTGGCAGAGGTTGCACAGCTGCCTCAGCCTCTCAGCACCACAGTTAGGTGTTCATGTTGATGTGAGCCCATCTGAATCAGTGCAAACTTTAACAGTTCATGTAGTAATTAAGCAAAGCATCTCAATATAGCATCACTAATTACACGAATCCTCACTAAATTACCAATAGTTCATGGCACCTTGTAAAATCCTCATGTAATAGCCTTAGGAAAAAATGTCACTCAGCGCTGGCACTAAGCCACGCAGCCTGCATGGCAATTGCAAAGCACTTTGGATGTTTATGAGTGTTCTTTAAAAAAAATAAATAAATAAAAATATAAAATGTACATTTTCCCCAATGACTCTGCTCTGGGGAGTATTAAAAGCAGCACCTTGACTCAGCCTACCACATAAACATCCTGCTGCCCCCGTACAGCCCGATACCGTCTTCCTCCCAGGATGAGGAGCTGAATAAGAAGTGACAATCACAGCTCCTGCCCACTGGAAAACAGGAAGCGCCAGAGTTGTACAACCACTCCAAACATTGTCCTACCTGCTCCACTCCTTGAGTGCAGTGTGAACTTGCTTTCCTTTCCTTTCCGCCTTGCGTAACTATTTCTGGTCCAGCGCTGGCCAGTCCTGGGATGCTGCTGCATGGGACAGTCCCTGTGGCCTCTGGCTTCTCACTGCCTGCCTAAAGCCAGCCTGGCGCTCTCTGTCCAAAGCAGAGGGACAAATGTCCACCTTTCAAACCCGCCACTAACACTGGCAGCTCGGCAGCAGCACTGAGTGCAAGCGCTGGGGGAGATGGAGACAGCCTAGGGCAGTTTGGCTCAACCCACAGCTGCCCGCATCTGGCTAGATAGAAGAAAGTCCCAAATCCTTCCCACCAGGAAAGACCCAAAGCAGCCAAGAATGGATGCTTTTGGCAAATCTCTTAAATGACCACAAGACAAAAGGAGACAATGTTTACAGATGTGCTCCAGTTCATGCATTAAAGTGCTAAACCTCATCCCGAGCAGCCCCTGCAACTAAGGCAGTCCTGCGGATGGGTGATGGTGTAAGTCTGTGCCCTGGTGTTGAAGCAAGCTGGGCAGCCAAGCTTCTCCACTAGCACTCACAGAGAGGCTTGGGGAATCAGGAGACGTGATGGAGAAGAGGCCACCCACTCAGCTTGCACCACCCCCAGTTTATCCACAAATACCCACTCCCCCCACTTCAACTTTTTGGTTTGATTTTAAGGAATCCTCCTCCACTTGGTGCAATGCATTCCCAGCCAGCAGCCTGGCTCTCAGGACTATCCTTCCTGAAGGCAAGAGACTCCTTTCCACATTAAATGACGCTCTGGGAGCAGGGCAGCTTCTTCCTCCTCCAGCTGCTCCTGTGTTTCTGTCAAGCAAAGGGGCCCAACTTCACATGCAAAACTTAAACGTCATATCTGGGTTTCCAAACAAGAAATGGGAGAAGAAGAAGGTTTCCTATCCGCTCTTCCTTTACTTGCAACGTAAAAACATCCCTCGCTGAATGAGGTGGCATTTGCCATCACATTGCAAAGTTCACATTCCCACAAGCGCAGGCGGGCGTAAGGAGGAACAAGGAACAAGGGGGGGACCGGCACACCAGCGCCCGCAGGTCACGGTCACACAAGACAATACTTTGCAAAATTTGGAAGTGTGGGAGGAATGTGGGAAGGCTAAAGATGAGGATGTTTATTAACATGTAAGAATATCTCCAAAGGGTTTGTGTCCTATGAGAAAAAAAAAGGGAGTCCAAGGCAATCCAGTTCGAGCCATCGGTGGGGCTAAATCTGGAAATCCTTATTCAGGAGATCCTATTGCTGGTGTGAAGAAAGAGAATAGCTTTTTCTCACATTCACAGCAGTAAGAGTTTTCCTAAACGAGGTGAAGCGTCAAATGAATTCCCTAATTAATTCCCCTGTGTAATTGCATTAAATAGTAGGATGTCGGTGCATTTCCATGCCTATCTCAGCCTCTGTGCCCGAAAAGGGTGCTGCCTCCCTACAGCACAGGGCAGGAAGCCTTTCAGTTCAAGAACTGCAGTCTCAGCCTTGTTGACCACTGCTAAGCAGTCAACGGAAGACGAGCAGGGAAAGCCTAGCAGTGAGTTTAAATTTAAAGTGTCTACGGGCACCTGAGAAAACTTTTCAGCACCAAAAAAACCCCCACAAACCTGGGGGGTGGGGGTGGGGGAAATCACTGCATTAACCATTTAAATGGCAGGTGCAAATTAGAGAGAGAGGAGAGGTTCCCTGCTTCTCTCTTCCCTGTACTCACCTCCACAGCAGTCTCAGGCATACTTGGGAGGTGGCTCTGCAGCCACAGGATAGTGGTCAGCTGTGTGAGATCCTTGTGCCCCCCGCCCGCTTAGCACTGCTGTTGATTAGGAGGAAGAAGGAGACCACCGCAGGGGTTTCACAGGGGCCTCTGAGCAGTGCTTGGATGCTAATGCCCATGAGGCCCCACCAGGCATCTCTGACAGGCAGGGCTTAGCGATGCCCCGGCACTGCCTGCCACCAAGAGGGAGTTCGACCTCCAGTTAATGAGCTTAACCAGTTATGCTCTGTTAACGAAGGGAAATCTGCACTTGGGGCACAAGCCCCCAACCAGCCCCTCAGCTGAAGCAGCCATGGCAAAGCAGCTGCTCCCCAAAACCAGCCCAAGCAGCTCAGGAGCAGTTTCCCCCTGTTTGCAGGTCACGAAAGCACTGTATCTCATGCTCCTCTGAAGAGATAAAACTTTGCAAAGTTTTATAATTGATAAAACTTAAAAAAAAAAACAACACTTTTAAAAACTGATAAAACTTCATAAGTGGTTTCCTTGCAATGCAAAGCAAAGTGGGTTTTTCACCATTTTTTTCCGCCCCTCAGGCAGAGAACATCTCTTTGCTTTCACCTTATGACTGTAAACTAAAAATAAACTGTATTTCTCCCTACCAGTTTCAGCTGCACTTTCGCTCGGCAGGGCTGCAGCTGGGAGAGTCCCTGCTGAAATGTTATATTTTAATGCAGGAAGGCACATACTGCTGCCACATGCTTAACTAAGAGAGCCTGCAGAGTTCCTTCTGCCCTTTTATTTACTGACCTTACCATAGACTGTTAATAAAAAGGACCCCCTTGGGCTCAAGCCGGGTCTGCTGGCAGCTGGACAGGCTCATGTGGCAGCCCCTGCAGGGCTCTGCTGCTCAGGTGTGCGGCCCGGCCACAGACGCTGCTGCCCAAGAACAGCTTTGGGAGCTGCAGAGGAGAAATGCTGCTGAGCACCAGTTTGGTCACCCGGAGCAGGGAGGGTTCACGGCGCGGCTCTCCATGCCAGCTGGGCAAAAAGCAGAGCGTGCTGCCTCGTACAGAGCCCCGCGCTGCAGTCATTTCCCGATGATCACGCAGCCCTTGCGGGGCGGTCAGCACTACAGTAACACAAGACACACTTATTTTCAGTTCATATTTATCCTTCACTCTGGCACCCTACTGCCCCAAGACCCGTCGGGCTGGGAGGAGTAAGCACGGCCCTGCAGCTCGAAGTAAAATGCGTGTCTTCTGCTGGGAAGGGAAGCAAAGGGTGGCCATTTGCTCCTGCCCCCGTGCACCCCGGCTGGGCCTGCAGCCTGGACTTGGGGGGCCAGGTCGCAGGGACGCGTGCGGCTGAGCCCGGCCGCTCCCCAACGCGGGGAGCCCGTCGCCTAGAGGAAACATATCCTCCTCGCCGAGAGATGAAAGGCATTTCGCAGCCTTCCCCGGAGTCCCAGCAGCTTTCCCAAGGCTCGAAGGAGTCCCAGCAGACTTTAAAAGCCACAAACGTGGCCACGGGGGCCGTGAGGCCGGTCCCCCAGCCGCCGCGGGGAAGCGCCGCGTACAGCCCGGCCGGCGGCGGGAGGGCTTCCGCGGCCCCGGAGCACCCTCTCGTGGCAAAGTCACGGGCAAAGGCGAGCAAACCCACGCGAGGCACGAGACCCGGCTCCGTCGAGACCTCCTGGGAGGTGGGTTTCCACCACACAGGGTTGCTTCACCGGCAGGCCCCCATGCAACGCAGCCCTGGCACCCACGCCGGCTGGGCGCTGCCTGGCCCAGCACGCCACCCCGGTGTGTGTGCCCGGCGCGGCCGCTTGCTCCCCGCGAGCTTCGAGGCAGCAGTCCCTTCTCCTTTAGCCACTTTAACTCCTCATGGCTGCAGGGTCTTTCGGCCAGACTGCGTCCCTGCCACCGGCCAGCCCACGGCCCGGCTGCCGGGGGGATGCTGCTGGCGGCAGCAGCAGCAGCTCTCACCATGGAAAGGCCATTTGTAAATAATCACTCCCCGACTTTGATGTCTTTGTAGCTGTGATAACCATGGGGCTGGATGGGAGCAGGTCACACTCCCCAGGCTGCTGCAGTCCCCTTCGCTTTGGTCTTCACGGTTGTCACAGTCCCCAGTCAGGCTGCGGCTCCTCGGGAACGGGAGGAGCAGCGTGTGCGCCTGCCTGCCTATGCGTGCACCCCCTTTTTTGTGTAATGGGGCCTCTGCTCTGCCTGGGGTCTCCAGCTGCTCTCACAAAACATGCAGCAGCCACAAATTTTAAGCAGCCCCCAGCAAATAGGGCACAGGCAGCAGTTCAGTGCTCCCAGTCCCTGGTTAGTCACAGACCTGCCACATGGCTGGATGTGCCCTATCACATCACCTTCTACCTTAAAAGACCCACCAGCACCACGGAGGCAGGACCCATGGCCCAGCACTTGCTTGTTCAGCCCCAGTCCTGGGGCATGCTGCTCCTCACAGCAGCGTTCCCCTAAGCAGTGCTTCGCTAAGCGGCAAAGCCAGGGGAGGACAAGGTGTATCAGGGGACTGGGGATATCTCACATCACCTGGCTGCAGGACCCTGCATGGGGCTGTGGGTGCAGGGCTCATTTCTCACAGGGACTGCAGTCATCTGGTAGTGGCCAAGTGCTGAGGACGGCACAGACATTGATTAAAAATGCAGATTCTGCCTCAAAAGCTCACATTGTAAACATAGGGCAGGAGGCACCTTTTGTGCCTCAGGCCATTTCCCTGTCCCTAGCTCAGCTGCTGCCCAAACAGTACTTTAACCCAGCTCTGGGTGTGTTTCCTCTTAAATAAACACAGGAGGTTCCCCAACACCCTTCCTCTGAGTCTCACCTGCTTGCTGGCATGGTGCTCGGCTCCCAGCACTGCAGTAGCACCTGAGAGATGCGTTTTCTTCCCCGCCTCATCATCTTGGCTGCCCTGAGCATTGCCACCTTCCTGAGCTGGAGGCTGCTTCTCCGGAGCCCCGCCACCGGCCAAGGAGGTAACGTCCAGGCAGCACGGTAGCTCTGTATGGCTGGTAGCATTTCTGTACCATGGGGGAAATGACCTGAAGTTTTTTCTGAGATTCTTGGTAGACAAATGCCCGCAACACAGGAAATGCTGTTTGCACAGCCCCAGGGGCAAGATAACTTCTGGAGAAAGCCCTTGCTGTGGAGCCCTGCAGCTTTATGTCCTTAGTGGAGTCATTGATCTCAAGTGTGGTGGGGAAACCGGGTGTCAGACTGCTGGAGGTAATGCCCAAAACCTTTGCTGGGAGGGGTGAAATGCCATTGGGGAGGCAGGAGGGAGCATGGGAATCAGTGATTAATGCCTCTCTTGCCTAAAACATGCATCCCTCCAGTCCTGGTCAATCCAGGGCAAAGCCATTGCTAGGTTTTGCAGACATTGTCGGGCTGGGGCTGGGCAAGTCAAAGAGCAGCCCAGGATAGCTTCAGGCACCACTGTGTTTCTTCCTGTGTTCCCAGTGTCCTTTTCCTAATTTTAACAGTGCTTCTCTTCCCTGTGCAACAGCCTCCCCAAATCAGTGGGAAATATTTAACTTCCCAAGGACCTGGGAGAAACCATCAAACTAACTGTCTCCCCAGGGCTGCCAAATGCCTACACTGAGCAGATGAGGCAGGCGTGCTGCTGCTAAAAAAACAAAGTAGCAAAGCAGGCATTTGTCCTCTGCTTTCAAACTCACTATGGCCTCCTCAGATCAAAAATAAAATTATAAAGAGTAAAAAGCAAAGCTGAAATATGAGATATTAAACCATCATAGAGTCTTTTTATCTGCTTTTGCCTTTTGTATTTGCTTTGTTGTCTTCAAGCTTCTATTTGCTTTTTGCATTTGCTTTTGCCTTTTTATCTACAGGAAAAAAAAATTACATATGGAAGTGATACAAGAAGTTACGTCATTTGCATTCCTAAATGACCCCAAGCCATTAAGAAGAATCTCTTGCTTTTACGTGTATTTGATAGCTGATATTAACTAATTAACAGATGCAAAAGGGTTTGCCAGTGGTCATGTAGCTACAAACCAATTTACTACTCAGTCTCTCAGGATATTTCTGACTCTCTTTAGTAAACTCACCTCAGTTAAGCTCTGCCAAAAGGAGGAGTTAAAAGCAAAAATAATAATTTAGTGGAGAACAGGGTCTGTGGCACAAAGCTACGGTCAAGATCGGTGCTCAGACACAGCAGTTTGGGGAAAGTGCAGTCTGGGTGTCCATGATCTCACACATTCACAGGGATAGAAACCCATTTCCCAGCAAAACCAAGCTCTTTGCCAGGCAAGGCTGGTCCCCCCCTCTCCTACCCACCTTCTTTGTTCCTTCTATATCCTTTCCACACTGGAATAACTGGAAAAGAGCCTGTTGCAGCATCCTGCTGGGGTACCGGCACGGGGCAGAGGTCCACTATGAGCTTTCCTCAGCCGCATCTTCAAATGGTGTTTTGCAGGTGACCTGGCCCGCAAGGCGGAGGAGGGCTTCACTTTGACACTGGACACCTTCCTTCACGTTCAGCAGCTCAGGAAGAAGAGACTGAGAGCTTTCTGCAGCCGATCAGGCAAAGTCACCACGCTGCCAAGGAGCCGGGAGGAGAGAGCCCGCCTACTCTCGAGTTTGAGGGTAAGCACCAAGCTGGACCTCCTCTACTGCCAAGTGCCATCTGCGGGGATTGAGGAATGGCAGCAGCTTTTGGAGAAGCTAGAGAAGGAAACCGTGATGCCCGCTGTGCCACTTCCCCACCCTCGGCGGCACACTCAGGAGACACAGCTGAGGGAGTTCAACCTGACGGAGATAGAGGCCATGTTAGGGTCTTACACCAAAGTGCTGTTTGTCAGGGACCCTTTCCAGAGGCTGATCTTCACATTCATGCAAGCCATGGGCAGCAGCTCTTCCTTCAGCAGCTTTGTTCAGGACGTTTTAGACAGCGGACAGCACAACTCCAGTGTGGCTTGGAAACCGCTTGTCAGCCTCTGCCAGCCCTGTCTTGTCCAGTATGACTACGTGGTGATGTTTGGCTTCCTCAGCCAGGAGCTGGGTCATCTGCTGCGGCGGGTCGGGCTGCCCGTGGACAGCCTCCTCCCCGAGTTCACCGACACCCAAGTGCGGTGGACATACAGCTGGTTGTCAGAGCAGCTGTTCAGCGAGCTGTCCCTCCAACAGAAGCAGAAGCTGTCTCATTTCTACCGCTGGGACCTTGCTGCTTTCCCATTTTCCAGCAGTTTTCTGTCAGGCCTCCTCAGCACCCCAGAGACCTGGTAGAAATACCCCTGCTGGAGGGACTGTTTCTGAGAGCATTAACCCAGCCAGTATCTCGAAGTGCTTGACCCTTGCAAGGGTCTGGCTGGGTCATAGACAGACCCTTGCTCCTCAGCTGCATGCAGCACGCTTGTCCATGTCACAGCTCCAAAAGGCACATCAGAGAGCTGAGATGGACCACTGCCAGGGACAGAGTATCAAGGCTCTTCCCACAGCTGAACTGCATTTAAATACAGCCAGAGCAGGCGCTTGGGAAACGCATGGCATTGGGGCTTGGAAAACTGCATGCACTGCAGTGTGATGGGGTAAACGGCTTTCAGCAAGCCTAGCATTTTGGGGTAGAGTGAGTTAGACCTGCTGTGGTTTGCAGCAGCATCTGCATATGCTCTGCTTGCACTGCCATTTCATATTCTGGGCTCCCTTTTCAGTCAAGAGGTTTGGCAATGGCTTCTTCATGACAAATCTCCCCACGCAGATACAAGAAGCGCTCCTGAAGGAGCACATCACTTAGAGTCTGTCTACTCTGCACAAGGAGGTGAGATATGACACAGGGTGTCACACCCTCCTGGGGAACCACTGATGATGTTCCACATCCTTTCAAGCTCAGGGAAAGCCAGGCCTGGCCCATCATTTGGTCTTATCTGTTCTGTGTGAACTGTTCCTGTTTTACAACCCTACATCTCCTGCGTGTTTAGGCTCAAGGGCCCTGGTGATGCAGCGTGATGCTTGCTCCATTCACAAATTTTGAGTGAGGTTTCCCCCTTTACAGGGCTGACTCAAATGGGCCAAGCTTAGATTTCAGCTCTCCTCACTAGCAATGAGACAAGGATATGGCAGTCTGGACCAGGTACTAGCCACGCCACGCAGCCAGCCAGCCTCCCACCTTGTCTCAACAGCTGGTGGGCCCGGTGGAGAAAACTAGAAAGCATCAGGAGGCATCACCAAGCTGCTGTGGAGAGCACAATGCAGCTACTGTAAGCTCCTCCTGGCAGAGAAGTGCAAGGACTGACTCTGCTTTCTTTCGGACTTGGCTTCCAGCATGGCTGTGTGAAGACCCAGGCTCTCCAGCTGGCTCACCTGCTGCGTCCGGTGGGGTAGGCTGGAGCAACCACCCACCCTCTCCCAGCCTTGGCCACTGAGCTGATCTGCCTCACAGCCTCCTTGCCAAACACCAAGGATGAGCTAAAGTTGTCCAGCTTTCAAATCGTGATAGACTTTTACCATAGCACACTAGTTTCCAGAATATTTTTGCTTTATTTTGCAATGTTGTGACATTCACAGAGAATTCCGCGTACATTCATGTGACAAAGACACCAATTTGACAATGCTCATTAAAGAACGACAGTGAAAGCTGTTGATTAGAACTGACCTAAAACAATTGCCAAAAACTTGGCCTCCCTCTCTCAAGGGACATGAGATTAATAGCATTAAGACATCAGATCAGATGGTCTCCTTTTACCCTCCCACTATCCAGCTGCAGCAATCTTAAGTAAGTGCCGTTATTGTGCGTAATACTTTACAGTCTAGCAAGATGGCGTAATTCCTCTTCTGAGGATACAGCTCTGGAAGGAGAGAAGCAGCAAATTTCCAATTATACATAACATGAGAATCATGCATCCATGCTGTATTTTACTGAAAAGTACTAGAAAAGGAACGTTTTTCTCTTCATAAGTAGCTTTCCCCTCAGCAATTGCAAGCTGAAATACCATGCAGCGAGATGTGCGTGGAGAGGTCTGACGCAGCACTCGGCAGAGGACAGTGCTGTGCATTCATGACAGAAGAGCTGTTCCCAGACAGCTTTGTAGTGCAGACTGCATTTTAAGTCAGGCTCTCCTATACCAGTATCATCTTTTCCTGCAAGCCCTCCACAGCAGGTCCCAGTCCTTCCCTAAGATGCCTGGAACTTAGTTCCATGAGAAAACAACGTATGAAATGTTAAGACACTGAGAGGTGAAATGAAAAAATCTCAGTTTCATGTTCCTTAGGGTCCCTGTCTCACCCACAGCCCAGCCAGGTATTACGCTGATCTCTCTGTAAATTCCTGTTAGTCTCCAAGCCTCCCTTTTTCCTTCACCCTCAAAACCAGTTTCTGTAATTACTTTGCAACCCTGATTTTTTACCATTGCCCCCCCCNNCCCCCCCCCCCCCAGGTGTTTGATATCATTTGCATTCAATTCCAGTGCACCCCAAAGGGCAGGCATTTCCTCTTTCCTTCAGCTAGTGGCTGTGGAAGGGTAATAAGAAGGCCCTGAGCTGGGGTGGGCTTGAGGGCAAGGACTGGTGCCTCAGAAAGAGTGGCTCACTGATGCTGCAGCAAAAATGGCTCCACAGGCCTGCACTGAACTAGCCTGCTCTGACCATTGCCTGTACACAACTTGGCAAATACACTTCAAATTAATGCACAAAGCAAATAACAAAAGAGAGACTTGATACATCTAATTTAAAAAAATTTCACCTGACCAAGCAGTCACTGGGGCTATGTGAGACAGAGCAAACCTATTCCGAAATGATGAAAAAAGTGCTCCCAGACCCACAGGGGATAAAGAGCACTTACTCTTCCTGCCAGTGACATCCTGTCACATCCCAGGACCCTCACAGGGAGCAGGCCTCTTGTGAACGCTGGTGGCTTTCCCCTGAGACGACGCTGGAAGCTCCTCGATACACACTCTTTGCCTGTAGCTCCCTGTGTTCTGCATGAACACACATTTCATTCCCTTTGTACTTCTTCTTGGCCTGGTCTCAATGAGCATGTCCAGCGATCCCATGAGGTGGATGACGCAGAAACAGTGCCAATACCAATCTACCCTTACAGACTTTGTATTTTGCATCCCTTCCTGGGCATCCAAGAACATGAATATGCAAGCGTGATACACACTCCAATGCGTGTTCTGGCATACAAATTATCACATTTTCTTCTCTAAGAGGTTTTAACATATTGCAAACTTTCAGGAGAAAACAGAAGTGTGTTCTTGCCCAGTACTTCAGAGCTTAAGAAACACCAATATCATATTTAAATTAATAAAACAATTACATAGCAAGCCCAGCAGGCATAAAATACTTTCTGCAACTCACATATACAAATGCCCTTCTTCTAGGTGGTAGAACCATAGTATTTTAAGCTGAGAAATAAATCTATGCATTTCCAAGCTCTATACCCTGGAGTGCTTCAAAATAATATTTCAAACTCCGCATACATTGTTAAGTCCTAAGATGAAGGCCAATTTTAAGCAGTTTGTATGTGAGCAAAATTTTATATAAGGCAATGGAGTTACTTCCTCTTACACCATATTTTTTGGTGGCCCTAGGAGTGCAAAAATAGAAAAAGGATGTTTTCATAAAGCTGTGGCCCAGAGAAACGGCACATGATGAGCAGGTACAGTACATGGCTGACATCATCTAGAGATAACATGATGCTACAGCGTTAAATCTGACAGTGACAGAACTTGAGAAGAGGAATGCCCAGCATTAAATCCAACATGAAAAATGCATTCAACCCAGAAGGCATGAGGTCACCGCAGTCAGCACATTTTCCAGACAAGCAGCCGCTGTAGCAAAACGTACCCATTCTCTTACATTCAGCAAAACTAAGTTGTCTTGAAAAGAAGGCAAGGCCATAGCATGACAGCAAGGGGTTGATTCTAGAGGGCACCCAGAGCCAACTGACCCCCAGCTGTGTGCATCCTCCTCCAGTCCCTTGCCTGGGCTGGTATAAATTGCCTTGGGAACAACAATGAGTAACTTTCTCTGTTACTCCAAGGTCTCTGATGTCCTTTCCTATTTAAAAGATGGGGAAAGATGTGGAGGTGTGTGGCGGGAAAAGGCTATGCCAAATGAAGCAGCATCTTGGTATCTCTAATTTTTATCTTTAATCAGAGAAGACAAGGTAGCGCATGAACTAAGAATTCATTAAATCCCTGGTGCAGATAAAGCAATCATCATTTAACTTAAGATAAATCAGCTATTGGCCACATTTTAGGGTTTTTCCTCTGAACCACTTTTGTGACATAGGTAAGACCATGTTCGTTAGCTAACATCGAAACTCCTCCTCATCTTCCTCTAGCGTGTGTGCAGAGGGGATACAACAGGGTCTAGACCTCAGTGCCTCTCATGCCTTCCCCCATCTCAGCTAGAGGACTGTCTGTCTGGGTTCAATGCATTTAAGTCCTTCTGATGGCATCACAAGGTGATCCATCTTTCCCCACAGCAGTAAAAAAGAAACAACCACCCTCCCATTTCACATTGGCTGGTAATAAGCATGTCTCCCATCCTTGCAGCAATTTTAAATGAAACCTGTAAGATTTTTCAATTACACCTGGATAACATCACCTTCCACTTACTCTTCATTTGAATTTCCATCACAGCTATAATCTGGTAGCAATTCCAGCTCCTAGAGGAAACTATGATTGGACAATTAAAGGTGAAAGTTCCATGAATCAGTGGGTGAGCCACATGAACACAGATTTTGGGGGTTTTTCTCCATTATAGTCCTAGTGCCTTGTGGTCCCTCTGGTGTAAGCTCAGTTTCATGAGGAGAGTTTGCTCCTCAGACTTCCCTTTTACACACGCACAGACCACGGCTTAAAGGTCCCTGGCTCAGCAGAAGGGCACTGTAAAGAGAAAAAAAATACATAAGTTAGCAACAAATGAGGGTCCTGGCCAGGGTTCGGTGTGCCCCACCATGCTCCCTTTGAGGTGGGTGACTTTGAGCTGTTGAAGATCTGAGCTCATGTCCCAGTCTTTCAAAACACAGAGATGTCTGTCTCATGGCACTCTGTTAGAGGCTGTGCCTGGC
>VZTV01084894.1:5178-21440 GCA_013400875.1 Anhinga rufa | reverse complement strand
GCTCTGCCCTGAAATCACAAAGCAGGACTCAAGCATCACTCAACCTCACCTTGCCACTCCCTGCAGAAGTTCGTCCAGATACCAAAACATCCCAGCCAGTCTCAGTGGCTTTTTCTGGAGGATAGGAAGGAGTATTTCAGTAAACCTCTGTCCCATTAGTTACACTCTCCTTCCTCTACCTCTTACAGAGCAACTGCAGGTGATGTAGCAGCCAGCTAGTGCATGTCCTCAGATGGGAGGGAGTAAAAGGCATGCTGAAGCTGAGGACAAGTCAATATGGTGGCCTTGGGTGGAGCCACTGAAGAACAAGGATCCTGATGACCACCGTGAACCTCTGTGGTCCAGTACAGCCTAGAGCCCACTGCCAGGGCAGTGCTTTCAGAGGGAGGACGTTTTCCTCCAGCAATACCTGTGAGTTACCTCAGCATCTCTGTTTTCCACTGTCCTGAAAATGGTTTTATAAATTGATAGTTCTCGGCCATGGGAGGCTGGTGACACACGGCCTCCAAGAAAGACTTTCAGGTTAGTACTGCAGAAAAATCTTACAGCGTCCAGGTGTTTCAGCCTGCCAAGCTGAGATAATAGGCACATATTATCATGTCAAGCAGGCCAAGGCTCCCAGAAGCAGCATTACGAAGGCAAATATTTGGATGCTCGAGCCATGTGCCCCCTTTGCTGTCTTGTTTCTGAAGTGCTCCTGGTCTCTGGGCCAGCTTGTACCCAGGGGCACAAGACACACTGCTACACACTTGAACAGTTTATCACATAAGTACCCAGTTCCCTGAGCTTATGTCCTAGTAAAAGGCTTGCTTCACTTCTCCTCTCTGACCTTCAACACTTAAGACTGCCAGCCACACCATGTGCCATCCCACCTCTGTACAGGCACATCCTCCCCTGCAGAGGGGCAGTTCTTACTTCACAGAATCACAGAATGGTTGGGGCTGGAAGGGACCTCTGGAGGTTGCCTTGTCCTGGGCACTTGGGAGGAGGGAGACCCACGTTGAAAAGCACATGGCTCTAGAGCAAGGCTATTCTGATGTGTCCACAGGCAACCACCACAGGACTATGCTGACATGCTCACAAGCGACTCCATTACTGCTGCTTAGCACATTACTGCCAGCTGCCATCCATGACCGTGTAGGTGCTCTAAGCAGTGGCAAACACATGGAGAGCTGCAGCCGTGAGCTGGCTCCAGCTGCATGACCACAGTGCATGGAGCTGCCATGCAGGGACTTGTGCCAAGAACTGCACAAGGAACCAGACAGCTCACAGACAGCATCGGCATAGCAGGAGCCATCTCCACCCCTGGCAGCATATCTGCTCTCTTGGCATCACAGCACCAGGGAGGCTACAGGACATATGTGAAGGATGGGGCAGAAGGGCAATGGATGGGTACAGAGGCTGGGAGAGGAACTGGGAGAGGGAGAGAGGCAGTGTGACCAGCCACCACAGAAAACAAGGAGCCAGAAAGAGCATTCCTGGTAATCTAAAAATAAGATCTTTCTGTTCTTCATCTTTGCCACCTCCAAGGGTTTCAGTACTGAGGATTGAGAAGTATAAGAGAGTCCAGAGAGGCAGTAAATGTGCCTAAACTGCAGGACCCAGGAACACATTTCAGCACCAGTATTTGGTGGGAATCAAGTCACATCACAGCTCCACAGCAGAAGGATAACACAGTCATCCCTCCTACTCCTGATGCCAAAGTAAGTAAGTCAAGGCAGCAGGAGCTGAGCAATCAGCATGCTGTCCTGGACTCACATACAGGAATGCTAAATAGCAATGCACACTGCCTTTAGCAAGACCTTAAGGTGCTGGGCAGACATTTGCAGAGCATCAGGAATGTGGAGATCATGTGCTGGGGAGCTGTGCCAACTCACCTCCAGGTCACAGCCTGTCCAGTTGCTCACAGTTTCTTTATTCTAGCCCCCTTTCAAAATTTTTTTACTTTTCTGCTTTCAGCAGTTGTTCTTCCTAACTCAGATGTAACTTGCTTTGTTTTGTTCTGTTTATCATTCCAAGGACACTTTGCCTGGTTTTCCTTATCTCCTCTGTTCTTAAAGAGCCTTGAATCACACCAGAGCAGCTACTCTGCTCACCGGTTTTGTGGTTCATAATATGTTGCTTGTGCTAACCATCACTCACACCAGCTACAGCCTGTTTGACCTGCTCTCTCCTTTGCTGAGTTTTGTGGGAGGGAAAGCTGGACACACAGCCTGGAAGGGAACTGTGACATGCTCTAATCCTGCAGATTAGGCATAATTTACTGATGTAGGGTGAAGAACCGAAGCATAATACTGTGCTGCAGGGGTAGGCTGGCCTCCAACTTCTACTTTACTACCACAAACAGAAATCCCAGGTAGCCAGGAAAGCCAAGCAGACCAAAAACTACTTGGGTCACCTCTCCCAGCATCTTCATTGTCCTGCTGGTTTGAGTCTAGTGGGAAGGACCTGTCTCGAGCAAGCCCACTCGACCAGGGCCAGCATACCTCAGGCCACTCTGCCCTGCTGTGACTTGCTTTGAAAGACTCCAGCACCTGGGAAAATCACTAGTCTCACTTCTGTGTCCCCACTGTGTTCAGTGGGGCTTGCTCTCTGTTGGCAGAAGCCTAAGACCAAAAGCAGGTATTTCCTCACCCAGTTGTCTCCCCTGGCTACCTGTGCATGCCTTAGCAAAGTTCTTTGAAACCCCGACACAGCTGGATCTGCAGTTTCAGGCCAGATGCTGCAGATCAGCATCTCTCAGCTGGTTCCAATGGCACAGAACTACTTTACACCAACAAAAGATCCCATCCAGGAACTGGGAAGTACTGTGCACACTACCTCTGCAATGCTTTTGGTTGCAAGCTATCCCATACGGAATGGTGGAGCTGGCTGTTTCAGCCTGGTTTCCAGCAGGAACAAAGCTTAAGTAATCACGCCATTTGCGTTTGTTCATCCCTCCCAACAGCTTGGGAACCATTTGGGTTTCACCCAAATCTGACAGAGGGGTCAGGAAGCTAATGGTCTGTCTCGATTTGTGACACGAAGTCCCTCTCTCCTACCAACTGCATGGGAGGATCCCACACAGAAAGCTGCTGAGAGCCCAACTTCGATCAGACACCAGAAAACAGTACACAGAGCTTCCCCAAATGCCCTCCTCATGCAGAAGCTTTAGGTGGGGCTCACACTTCCCAGGACACCAGAGGATCTACCAGAGAAGACAGAGCCATGGGAGAGATTTCCCTGAGCTGGCTGCTCAGACTTGCTGCCTCTGGATTTGCACTGAGGCTGCCACCACCATAAAACAGAGAGGTTAATGCTGAGAAACAGAATGACAAAGTATGCCAGTACCTGATGGAAAGAAGCAGCCCCCACCTTGGGAGACCAGCACCCAAAAATGCCAGGCAGCAACAACTAAGCCCAGGCCCCAGAACAGCAGGAAGGGCCACAATTTTCTCACCCCTCTGGGCAAGTTTTAAAGATAAAGGTGTCTTTTCTCCAGGCTTTACCGAACACTCAGAATAAAATCCAGGGGAAACAATTGATGTCAGTGACTTATGTGCCCGCCACAGCACTTGAGCTGTTCACAGGAAGAAGCACAAAAATAATACAAGTCCACCATTTATCTAACACCAGCCAAGGGCAAAGTCAACAAACAGCATTGGTATCTCTCAGGAGACACAAACTCTCAGCCCCAGCCTGCTCTAAACAGACACAGGATGCATTGACTTTGGCAGCACTGGCTGCTGCATGCTGTCATGTCAATAAATATCCTCATACAGATATCTGAAGGAGGTGAATAGTCGTGGGATGTGGAGAAGAACAGGATTTGCTATAAAGAGACAAGGGAGAGAGAAAAATCTGTCTTATAAATAATAACACTTCACTCTATGATATGCCCATGAATAAGCAAAAGCAGGAGCACTGATGGGGGAGGCTGTCCCTGATACTGCCGGGAAGATACAGTTTTGCTTATACTGCTGTGCAGCTGTGTACAGCTAAGGAAGTGGTGGTGCTGTGATGTGCTTCCACCATCCTTGCTGCTGCTTTCCTGTGTGCTTCCAGAAACACCTTTACCTTGCCATACAGTGTGGACCTCTCCAGTTACTCCTCTCCCCGTACATGGTCCCCACGTGCCAGCTTGTATGGAAAAGGATACAGCTCTGTACCAGGCTGTGGCTGGAGACCTAACCTGGGGCAGGGCTCCTCCAAGCCCACACCTCCTCTCAGATCCAGCCCCTTTCCCACCTCACGGCCCATAGGCAAGTCATCAGCAAAACTACATTAGGCTGACACAGTAGCTGACACGTGGCTTCTGGCAATGCTGTTACTGTGGGAAACCTACAAGCATGAAACTATGGCTCACACTGCAAATTTCACTCAGTGAGATGTGACTAGTCTAACACAACCCCTTCAGCTGCTTACTTTGAGAAGGGAAGCTTCTTTCCAACATCTTCAGAGAAAGAGGACTGCCTGAAATGGAACTAAGAAGCAAACAAGCAGCCCAGGCAGCAGAGAAAAGCCAGGTCATCAGCCTTGAAACACACATCACAGCATAAAGCAGATGACAGCTTGTGAAGGTCCCTCTGAATAGCAGCTGTGCCCTCCAGTGTATCTACTGTTTGCCCCCAATCTGGTATTGTCCACAAGCTCACCGAGAGTGCCATTAATAAAGACAGTAAACATTGGTCCCAGTGTCAAAAAAGCATTGAGTATCCCTGCCTTTTCCATGACCTTTGTTTCTAGGTCCTCTGCTCCGGTAAGCAGCGAGCTCACACTTTCCTTACTCTTCATTTTGCTGCTGGCATACTTGAAAGAAACACTTGTTGGTGTCTTTCACATCTGCTGCCTCCAGCACTGCTGAGCTTTGGCTTTCCTCACTCCACTCCTGAAAGCTCAGGCAATGCCTTAATGTCCACTGCAGGTAGCTTGTCCCTGCTTCCACCGCCTGTTCAGGAGTCCCCTCTTGAGCTCCTCCCCAAAGCACCACCATCAAGGAACCTGGTCCCTGTCCAAGATGCTGATATTTCAGTGGATCCAGGATGAAGAGGAAGGCAAAGTTGCAGGCCAGTCTATCCAAGGGGAATCAAAGGTGAAATTCCACCCTTCCCAAAACATCTAAGCTGCACATAGAGTACAGAACCATTTTAAGAGCAACAATGCCCCCTGCCTGTCTCCATCCCAGCACTCTCTTCTTTTTCCTTTGAATTTTCTGGCTGCAAATCAGTTGATTTAGGTCTGTCCTCTCTCTCATACCACAACGAGGACATGCAACTCTAGTTTTAGGGGAGATCAGACTTTCAGGACTGGATTCTGCTTCAATATGACGTAGAGTAAGGGTGGCATCACTGAAGTCTCTGCTGTTCCGCCTGAACCAGGGCTTGGTCATGGACAAGTCAGGTCACTTCCAGAGGCCCACATCCTCAGGAACATCCAGAAACTCAGCTCCTTCTGTTTTCAGTTTCCTAATCCATAGTGGTAACTTCATCTTGCCTCTCCTTTCAACTCTTCCACCTTTTCCAAACTCCCACTGTACCTGAGAGAGGATATTGCCCAGATCTTCCCACTGACCTCACTAGGGTGGTCCACAGCTTCTTGCTCTCTTAGGGTAGCACCTTGACTTGCCTCTCCGAGTCCAAGTTGAAAGAAGAAGCAAAGATGGAGGAGAGGCGGTCATGGTGCCAAAAGGAGGCCTGCTGGGCTGGAAAGGGAAAGGCATTTGTGGAGTGACGTGATATGCTCTGAGCTGTGACCTGGGTCCCTACGGGGAGCTGGTTGCCTGAGAACCCTTGGCTGTGAAGAGGACTAGGAGAGCCTGTCCCCAGAGGAGATCGTTGTGACTCCACAGAGCAGGGCAGGAATGCTGCCAAAACTACTCTCTGGAGAGACAAGGGGGTGTGGTGGGATCACAGACATCCCTGACGCAGAGGAAAACGAGTACTGGGAACCTGGAACAAGGGACTGAGAAACACAGCAAGGGAAGAGTTTGGGGTGATGAGTCACAGACCGAACGCAAACACAGGAACAGACTATGACGCGGTAACCAGTTACTGTGTGTCAGCATTACAGTCCATGTGAATTCGCTTAGTCCATGCAAATAAGGTCATTTCAGCCAGCTTAGTATGGTTCTGTCGCGTTGGCTAACTTGAATTGACTTGCATGTGCCATGGATTAAGGGTGTGCACACAGATGCCCCCCACTGTCAGCTGATGTACAGCAGCATATTCCTCTGCGATAACTTGGCCAGTCTGTCCACACCTCCAGCTTCATAAAAGCTTCATCAGTGGGAAAGGAAAACCTCAAGAAAAAGCATTGGGGACACGGTAAGGTAGCTAAGGAGGTCACACAGACCAGATCGCCAGTGGGGTTATGTTCAAGCACAATGAGGACGCATCCCATGCCATTTCTGCCTTCCATCTTGGGTGCGCCTTCTCTAGGACCATAGCCTCCCATGTTCCTCTCCTAGGCTGGAGCCTACTGGGCTTGGAGATGGCTGCTTGACAGAACTGCCTTGTTAGGAGGTTTCGCAACAAGCTCCCTGTGACTGTATTAAGTGGCCTGCATCATCTGTTTTGACTTTGCTGGATTTGTCTGTGTTCAATATATTTCTCGCAAGGGTCCCAGTTCAGCCCTCATTGACGTCAATGGGAGTCAGTCCATTCCCTTCAGTGAGAGCGAGAGCTGTCCCTTGGTGCTTGTATCTCGGCTGTTTCGTTTCAATGCCCAGCTCCGTACACCCTCCTACCTTTCCCATCCCTTCGACATGGCTGGCGGCTCTAGCCTGTCCTTTCTGGCTGACTAGTGGATCCTGTCCCGAACTCGGTCCCTGTTCCCCGACACTGCACCACTCTCATTTGTTGTTCACCACTTATCTTGATTTGCTGAGCACCTTCAGCATTGTATTTCCTCAGCTGGACCCTCAGCAATGTTTCCATTTCTTAAACATAGACAAAGCAAGTTTTGTTGGTTGGCCCCTCCACCTGGGCGGTATCTCCTTCTACAGCAGTCATCCACCTTGACAGTAAGGAAGACTTTTACTTTAGTTAGTTTTAGTTCTGTGTTAGCTCCCTAATGATCAGTTCCCATCCTAACTTAGATCTCTGTGTGGGTGATTATCAAAGAGGAAGGCTGGACAATCACAGGAGTCTGAGAATCTGGTTTCAACACCACAATCTGTTAAGGATTCCCACTGGGATTTTGGATAAGCCATTTAAATTCTTTGCTCCCTCCTGTAAAAGCAGGAATCGTGCTCCCCTCTCTCCAGTGTTTTTGATGGTGAGATGTCCTCACAGTACTTTTGAGACCACTACTAAATCTCATGCAGAGAACTTCACATCCCCAAGACTTTCTGAGTTAGCACCATTGCTGCTTCTAAACCACTTCAAAAATGGCCAAAGATGCAAAATATTAGCTGATCACCCACTAGATAAACCTTTCATCACATCCATGGACTGCCAGAGAAGAGGCAGGACAACACATGCCATGCATGCATTTTTTTAAGCCCTTTCCTAGAGCACTCACTCCAGTGATGCTGGGGAGAGGATCCTGCACTAGACAGCTCCATGGTGTGACCCAGTACAGCCTTGCTTACGTTCGCACGTTCATCCTGGAGCCAAACTGTCTGTCTGATTTATGTTATCCTAAGGAAGATCTTGAGTTAATAGCACTAAAGTTCTTCAGAGAAGACCCATCTCATGGAAGACTGAAAAAGACACGGAAAGAGAGAACAACAGGAACTCTTCTCCTTCCACATCCCAGCTGGGTTTGGCTGGAGCTGGCTCCAATTATGCTGGTGGAGCCCAGCACTGTGTGCACTTCTGAGGCTGTCACATTATCTCCCTGTGCCAGAGACACACTCTCAGGCAAAGCAGGAAGCAGATGGGCTAAACGTGGCACTCCCACCTAACTGCGGCAGGCACAATTTGAGAGAAGGGGATCATTTTTATCAATAACAGATATTCTGCTGGAAGGGGCTAGGCTTCGGCAGCAAGGAGGGAATGGCAAAGCACTCAAACAGCAGTCAGCCATGGTTCCAGGGGAACGCTTTCAAGATGCGGTCTGTCCCACTGATATGCAGTCACAGAGAATTCAGCCTCAGGAGCAACCCTATATCCCACCAGATTTAGAGATGAGGAGGAGAGACAATGCTTCAAAGCTGATGGCGTCCCAGGTACCCCTGCACATCATTTCCCCAAGGACCTGCAGAGGCCTATTAACTCTGCCACAGGGAAAGCCACTCTAACTAAAGCGCTCACACCTGGCTCCCATCTTACAGGCAAATCATGGGGAATGAACTGTCAAAGCCAAGGCCAGCCAGCATCGCACTCCCTCTGCACTTCACCTGCACAGCACTGGTACCAGAGATGGGCAGGCGATGGAGACATGCAGTGACACTGCTGTCAGACAAAGGAGGAACCAGGGATGTGAGGAAGGGGAAGGAGGAGGGATGGAAAAGGTGAACATGGGCTGCCATAGCCTTGCTCAGGTGGGAGCTGGGCAGAAATGGCAGTGAATCCACTATTTATGAGGAGTAAAGTGTTACAGAGCACAGCTGGGCCTGGACTACCTTCACCGACACCATGGCCTGCCAAGATCCTAATAAAACCCAACACAGGTTGACTTGGGTTCTCATGGTGCTCCAGAGCAGCAGCTTCCCCCTCTCCACCTGGGGCCCACATGCACTGCGAAGCAAGCGCTTTCCCAGCATCCCACCGCACCCAGGGCCTCCAGGGCTTCCCCACCCACCTCCACAGCCAAGCGGAGCAGCCCAGGAGTGGGTCCATGCCCTCACTGCTTAACCTGCCCTCCACAGCCCCACCTCACCACACATGCCTCCCTGCTCCGAGTATGCCCACAGTCTGTTGCTGTTGGTTTTGGCTCAGCAGTAGCAGGCTGCTTCCAGCAAGAGTGGTATGAATAATTGCCCAATTAACTGGAGGAACTTCCAGATGTGTGTTTGCTTTCATACCCATCCAGCCCCCCTCGATCCCACGTGCCTAACGCCGCAGAGAGCAGTGGGGGTGGGAGAGCCAAGGCTCTGCTAGCTTGCAAAGCAGCGTGGGCAGGGCTAGCCCGCTGCCTGGCTCAGCTCCCCTTTCCATCCCCACCTCCCTCCTGCTCTTTAAATGGGGAAATGGTCTTTTTTTAACGACCCTAGGGAGAAGGAAATTTGCCCTGCCTGCCAGAGCTTGGTTACACATGCCAAAAGCCGAGCAAGCAGAAAAGAAAGCTGATCCCATGTTATGATTTTTATCAGGTGCACATACAGTGAACCCTCTTAAGAAAGGTATTTTTTGCCATTTCCCCCCCACCCCACCCTTTTCCCATTGAATAATCTCACACTCAGCAGAGGTTTTATTATCAGCCAAACTGCTTTCACCCTGCGGGATGCACTGAAGCATTTCAAGATTGTGGTTCTTCTCTGTTATCAGAGGGATCCAGTCCTAACGTTGCCGCCCATCCACTTCACACAGCCTGAGAAAGGGGGGCTCTTGCTAGGATCTGGGTGGAGATTTGCCCAGGGCACCAGGTGTCTGGAACTCAGTCACCAGAACAAGGCCAAAAGGTGGCTCAGATGCCACAGACGACATGAGCTGCCCACCATCCCTCAGTCACACAAGAAGTGGAAGGGGTGGCTTTCACCTCCTCTGATTTTAGCACCCAGTTCGGCACCTGAATATCTAAGCTCCAGTGAGAAGAAACAGAAGCAGCTCCAGAATAACCTGCTCCATCCAATAGTGCTCAAGACAAATGAGCTGATTCAGTCACAGGAGGTTTCAGTCTCTCCCCACTGCACAGCACAGATGGAGCTTAAGGGACAAAATTACACCAGATGGCAAACTTCTAGACAGCTACTGTTTGGGGAAACAAATGCCATCCAAAACACATGCTCTGCCCAACCACAGCATGAGTGAAGCAACTCCAGCTCAAGGCATTCTCCCAGACTAAAACCTCAGCCTTGGGACCCTTTGGACAGGACATCCAGAAATAACAGCAGCTAGGGGTGATGACTCTGTTTGGAAGTGGCATTACCTTGGCATTGTGGGCATCACACGACTCCTTGTGTCATCCCACTCCCAAGCTTTTACCTTGCAAACCTTCAGCAACTAGCAGAGAGCACCTGGGACTTGCGCACCCACACAACCACAGCCAGAACACCTCCTTCAGCATCAGCACATGGATGCACGTACGGCACTGTTGAAGCAGAAGGTTCATAAGACCTGTTTTTCACCTGCAGCTGGCAAAGACTGAACCCAAAGAAAGAAGACAAACTGCCATGTGGTCCTTCCCCATGGTGTACAGAGAGCCTGGCTCACTGCAGGCCAAGCAAATGCTCTCTCTAACTAAGCGGCTTCAGGGAAAGCGTGCTCCTGAAACTGGCAAAATGGTTTGGACAATGTTCTGCTTCCCCATCCTTTGAATGAGGACAACTGGCCAGGGCAGACAGCCAAGCTCCAAATACCTTTAAAAGATGAACTATGATGTTTTCCTGAGAGAAGCTCAACAGCTAACATTAACTTTTCAGTAACCAGTAAATAGCCCAGTGTCAAAAACACTTTTCCATGACAAATTTCCATACCACACATCGGAAGTCCCATTTCTCACAAGTCTCTCTTCAATCACTGGAAAAGTCACTGCTGCCAGGAATGACTTTCCCTTGCCCCCTAGATTGCTATTCAAATCCAGCCCACCTACAGCAATGACGATTCATTTGTCCCCTTCTCTCCACAGCACATTTCCAGGTCAATTACAGACATGGCCAACTGAATGATCGAGTTGTTTGCTTCAGACAGAGCGTGAACCTGGTTGCTAGAGAGCAGCTGACCTGCTGTAATGCCTTCCTGTTCATGGCTCCTGTGCTTGATCCGCTGCATGTGGGGCAGCTTGAGCAGGCTGGCATATGTTCTTCCACAAAAGGACAGGGCGTTGGAGCCTGGGGAGGAAGGAGGAGGTGCCACATGTATGAGGAACATGAGGAAGGCAGGGTCTGAGATCCTGGCCTGAGGGGTGAGACTGTAGAGGACCAGAAGCAGTAAAGACAGGGAATTAGATAAATGCCCAAAGGGATGTGTGTTTCCCAAGGACAACAAGGCCTTACTTCTGTCCTGGGCATGGTGTCTCAACCTGGTCTGACATCCACGGGGCAGGGGTGCTGAGCCTGCCTGCCCACAGTATTGCTGTCAGAAGGCAGAGGAAGATTTCAGGCTGTGCAGTATTTTGCAAGGGTGGAACAACTGGCTTCCTCTCTGCAGCCATCACCCTCCCCACCACCCCGCAGGGCTCTAAGTGGGCCATAAATGTTTTCAGCATGGCACTTTACCAAGCATACGCCATAAATTACAGTCCCGTGCCGATAATAACTCAGGTAATAGCACCACTTTTTTGTCCTGCCAACTGCACAAAAGGTGGCAGAGGGGAGGGAGGAAGGTGGGGGGAGATGCCTATTAGCACCAGGCTGCGTTTTACATGGGATGGAAAGTGTTTGTTCAGCTGGAAGTGAGAACGGTCCTTAACCCAAGAGCACACGCTAATGAAAACAGAGTGTGCAGAGCGGGTGAGGGGCACCGGCACAGAGTGGCAATTCACGCTCTGGCGCAGGTGCGAGGGCTGCAATGACCAGGCCTGGGTCAGAGCACACACTGAGCGTGCTTTTGCTCTGGCTCCATTTCACACCTTTTGGAAGCACTAATTTCAGGTTCTGCTTTGCCCTAAAGAACACAGACAGGTCTGAGAGCACCCAGTGGCATGGATTTTGGTGCAAAGCCCACCTGACAGGCTGAGCTAGGGACCTGCCCTGGCCATTTGGCTGGAATGAGGATGAGCCCACTCCAGCCAGAGGCCCTCTGGGCACCACACCCTCTTCTCATCCTTCACCCAGGTGGGTTCAGCCTATTCTAAGGTCTCCAGAAAGCAGCTTTGCTGGGATTGCAGCCTGGTTTTGCACATGCTTGTCCAGCGACTTCTGCTGTGAACTCTGCAGGTCCCTTGCTGCTCCCACTCCATCACACTATGTGGTAAATGCATGCAAGACCCAGAGCCAGCTGCCCAGGCAAAGGCACAACGTTATGAGGGACCATCGCTGCCTGAACAACCAGATCCTGCTTTGCCTGGTAAAAGCTAGTAAGTCCCTCGAGAAGAGGCAGTGCTGTATTTGGGCTGGTGCGGAGGAGTACAAGGGGGAGGAAGGGACCAAGACAACATCAAAGACAGTGCAGGGCATAAATCAAGGAACATTTAGTCATCCAACCATGACTGTAGCATGTGACTTCGCCAACAGTCCCATGAGCTTATATGATACACCTGCACTTGAGAATAAACCAAAATCCTTCAAAATCACCCTCTCAGGAAAAGCTCTGGGAAAATAAGCCATTCCTTGAGACCCTGGAGGTCATCAGGCAGGCACTCATGGGTGGAGGTAAACTGCCACATGCAAGATCCCTCTGCAATGAACTCCCTTCCTCCAGATCATCAGGAATGGGAAAGAATGCCCCAAAGATTGCCCAGCAGCCAGCGGGATCTCTGTGGACATGACCCTACCAGGTATCTAATGCAATAGCAGTACCTGCAGCCAAAGCTGGATGCTAACAGGCAATCATCATCATTTTGGAATACCGGATGCAATATGCTGAGAGCGTACTATACATGTCACCACACAGCTATGTCCTGGTCCCCTCATGGAGGATAGGGATTAAAGTCATCCAGAAGGGAGGCTGCTAATTCCCTCCTATCAAATACACTGTCCACTCCAAGAGGATCACCCAGTACCAAAAGCTAATCTTTCCCATGGCGTTCATGGTACAACAGGATGACTGCTGGCCCCTCGAAGGCAGGAGGTACCATGGCTGGGGAGAGGGAAAGGACAAAGAAACAGGAAGAGCTGACTGCAACCCATCCAACCGAAGGGAAAACGTAGCATCCGCAGAGCACTTCTTGGAGCCACAGAGAAATGCACGGCCACTTTCCCCACAGTGTCCCTTCTAGTGTCATTAAAATGTCCACAAGCACTCTCCCAGTTCTGTCACCTTTGGCTTTAGCCTCCCCCTCATTGCTAGGAGGAACATCAGCAGCTCATCCACAGGGGTGGAACCAGGTCTGGCTGCTGCAGGTAGAAGATGGGATGATCCACACCACTGGGCAAACCTCCCATGAAGATACCAGCACGTGATATGAAAAGGATTTGCTTAATTATCCCACGGTAATTTCCAGTTTTACCCACAGGGGGTCACACTTTGCCAGGCTTATCAGCTTTCCATGCAAGCAGTCCTGCGCAAACAGCATTGCTGTGGGACCAGCAAAGCCACGGTTTTACTAGCCCAGCTCAGGGTTTGGCCTAAGTCCCTTCTGCGCATCCTGGCATTCTCTGCTGATGTCCCTCCCTAGGAGCGCTAGCCTCCTCTCCAAGGCTGTTAGACACCCACGTGGTCAGCCTTCCTGTGTGATGGCCCATTCCACCCACTCAGGCATTCCTCACTTTCTTTTATTTTCTTGCTTTCATGTCCTTTACCAATCCAGCCTTCCAGTCCCTCCATTGCCCCTGCCAAAAGGACTCCATTACATCCAGTGTCTAGACCATAACTCTAGCCTGGTTTCATAAGAAAATGAGAGATATACAACTGCATGCACTGGAGAAATTTCTTTTCCAATACGCTTCAGAAAAACAGAATACTTAGATGGAATAACATCCACACACAAAGAAATGGTTCAGTATGAGCTCACCTGTTACCACTCTTCGGAGAATAGAGAGAAGCCGCCCTCAAGACACAAACTCATAAGAACTGAACACTATAATGTAGAACTACTTATTTCCTACCACGTGAAAGTTCTCCAAAACTCTGGGAAGTTGTTGACTGGCAGCCCTATAAACAAATATCCTTCACTTATCCCTAGAAAGCCCTTGCAGGCTCATTGCCCTCAGTGCCCAGGAAGCCACTGGGTCTTGCTCTTTATTTGAGCCACTGCAGGGTTTAGTACTTAAAGCCTTAGCATTCCTTGGCTTCTGTAAAGCTGCCAGCAATGAACACCTTTCTCCAGGAAGAAAAGTAGATGCACTCAAACAAGTTTTCCATCAGCCATCAACTAGCTAGTGGTTTTCACTCTCTCTCTCACATAGTCACAGACACTCCAACAGCCTGAGTACAGGCTAATGAAGGTTATTCATATGGCCATGCAGTCTCCAAGGTTTTAAGACCGCACACAACATCCACTCCGTCCACATCATCTGCCATTTTTTCAACCTCTACTAGTCCACAGGCTGCTGTAGCCTTTTATCCTGCCATCACACAGGTCCCTGTTCTGAAAGATCTTATCTCTGTGCAGAGCTCTGTCTCCTTGAACACTGCCCCTTATGGCACCCGGGTTACCGGAATGGTAAAACCATCAGGCAACGTAGAGACTTTGGTGACAAAAGTGTCACCATTATACTCCTAAAATATCTCTTGATAGTGCACCGCTGAGCCGTCAATTAGTTCTACTTTCTGAACACTGAGAACAATTCTTTGGCTAAAGGGTATGTTCAGTTCAAATCATGGTTCACACTTCAGCAAATTCCTCAAGTCCAATCCATCTCGCTTGGTCTCGCTTTTCTAAAGCCTGTCAATTCCCAGCTTTGTTCACACCATGTGAACACCTCCTCTCTGCCTCAGTTTCCCTGGGGAAAGATGGGAATACCAGCACTGCTTTACCTCAGAGGGGCACCATGAGCCCAAACATACAGACTACATAGGACCCACGTACTTCAGTGAAAGGCTGCTATAAATACTGAAGACAGATGGAAGCTTTTCATCTTCTTACAAAATCTTATCAGATACAGCCCACACTTATCTCTGTTCCCACACGTCTCCATCTACTTTGATCCTCTTCTAAACCTGCTTTCCTTGCTAGCTCACCTTCATTTGGGATAGGGAACATAATCCTTTCCATGTGTAGAAGTGCCCTATAGGATCCCACAGAACCAAAACCAAGTCAATGTAAAATAACACATTATATTTCCAACTTTACATTTGGATAGTCTATAGAATCAGAGAATCACAGAATCATTAAGGTTGGAAAAGACCTCTAAGATCATCAAGTCCAACCATCAACCCAATACCCCAGGCCTCCTAAACCATGTCCTGAAGTGCCACGTCTACACATTTTTTTAACACCTCCAGGGATGGTGATTCCACCACCTCTCTGGGCAGCCTGTGCCAGTGCCTGACAATTCTTTCAGTAAAGACATTCTTCCTAATATCCAACCTAAACCTCCCCTGACACAACTTGAGGCCATGATGAAAGTGAACAAATGATTTCTCAGTACAGCTTCTGGAGATGGCTCTGGCATGTGCTTCTGTGACACAAGTTCATTGCTCTGCATAGCAGCATCATCTAGTCACAAGGAAGCCCTGAAGGAAGTGCGTATTAGCTGATCTGCTAGTGCTTTCAGCAGTTATGAGCTTAGCCATTGCCTCCCGAAGCAGTGGCCACTGCCAGAGGCAGGGTACCCAGCACTGCCTGTCCCTGCAGGGCCCGAAACCCCGCTAACCACTTGTGCCTAGCACGGTCTATCTTGCTTCTGATCACTGCCCAGCAGCCTTAAGATTAATATGAAAAATCCTCTTAAGACCCCATTTAAAACCCAGCTGCAATGGCTACAACTCCTCTTTGTGTTTTTTGTTTCACTATCATGTCTTGTATTTTCCTTGTGGTCCTTTGCGGTTTCTTTTAGACTGTAAACCTTCCAGGTAAGGGATTTGTTATCTGTTTGGCAAAAGCCTGCATTACCAAGCTACGAACATTTACAACACCATATAAAAGATTAGTACTTTATTGGTCACTTAAGCATTCCTAGTTAATAATCTTTAATGTGGCAGTTATTTATCCAGTCGTAAACAGAGCACTGCTGCCAAGTCAAGGCAAATAAACACTATGGAAGTCCTTCATCTTTAAAATTAAGCCATTTCTGTCCCAGCCATTTCAGGTTTTGCAAAAAAACAGTCACTTTGTTACTGAGCCCAAAACTATTCTGATCTTAGTGTTCTTAAAGCAACAGTTGGATCTAGTATTTGCACTGAGCTTTTCACCTGAAGCACTTACAAGGTTGGTAAATAGGGCGGTCTCCAGTGCAGAACCACCAGCCCAAGGCCTCCTTACCCAACGCTACAGCACCCAACAGCCCTGCCTGCAATGCCAGCACTGCCCCTCACCACCACCCCTGCCACCCTTCACGGCCCCCATCACCCTCATGGCCTCTCACCGACCCCCATCACCACCCCTGCCACCCCTCACAGCCCCCATGGCCCCTCATC